>JALLPD010000036.1:0-25684 GCA_036940065.1 Cyclotella cf. meneghiniana
TGGTTCGGATTTGGTTCGAGTTTGGTTCGCCCAAATATTTGGTTTTTTGGGCGTTTAGGCGGAAAAACGAATTACGGCAGGCACCCATTTCGTACAAAACATGCCATGTTGAACCAAATTGTTTACCTAGGTACCATAGTTGCTGGCTCATTTCCCTGAACTCCATATCCAAAAAGTCGTTTTCTGGACACAATCGTCTTCGATATTGTACATAGTGTGGATCTCTGTGGATAAACATATATTATGGTACCTCGTCCTTCTCAAGCTCATCACAAATCCCCACTAATCCAAAGCCAATGACATCCTCCTCCACCGCCGTCCCCCCAACCCGCAAGGGATACATCATCACCGGCCGAGCGGCCCACGAACGAATCTCTCGATTATTCTCCAATCTCCTCCACCAAAGCAGCAACGATGGCACGACGACATGGGTAGATCTCAGTCCGTATGCCAAGCGAGATGAGACCACGTCGATGGCAGCAGCGACGACAACAAGACAAGTAGAAGAAGAGTCAGAAACATCGGTGGCGTTTCTCTGGGAAAATTCCACGCGGATCAACACCAAATCGATAAGGGATGCAGTGCAAGTTTATTCGCATTTACCGTACGGAACGGCCATTCTCGATGATAAATGGGTACTGGCACGACTGTTGGGCGATGCCTCTACCGTCCCACATGCACGTCACGTAAACGACGATGATTATGCGACGAATGGCGTAGCCGTAGTTGACTACTTCGACAATAACGATGCGGAGGAAGGAAAGGCTGCACCCATCAAGGAATTGAAACGCATGCAACAACAACAACAACAACATTTTTTGGCTACGTTAGAAAGTCACTGTTTTCGCGGGTCTGATTTCTGTACGTTCGTCAAAAGAGTGGGATTGCTTCCGAAAAATGATGCGGGAGACAATATAGAGTCTCACTGTTCATCATCTACGAATATTCATGATACAGAAGAACGGCGTTATCAGTTTGAGGACTTAATGCATCCTTTCGACGCCAATGCCTCGGACCAGACTACAGATGAACCAATCACTAACGTCGTACCGCCGCCCACGCCGTCGAACCTGTGGGTCATCAAAGATGCCATGAGTAACGGAGCTGGGGGAATATGGATAGTCGACCCGAACAATATTTCGGAATTCCTCGACTTTGACGACGACCAGGAGCAATACAACACGTCGATTCTCCATCCAACGCACCGTTACATCGCTCAACGATACGCCTGGCCCCCAACTTTGCATAGAGGAAGGAAATGTCATGTTCGAGTGTATGGATGCATCAATTCCAAGGGGGAGGCGTATGTCCATAAGAGGGCGTTTTTACACGTGGCCAATGACACATTTGAGTATCTCCAGGATACCAACATTGCAGGAGGATGTCATAGGTTTGAGAGCTCGGTCCATATTACAAATTGTTGTGCGAATAGTCATGATGTTGGCAAGTTTGCTGGAGAGATTTGTGCCGATTTGACTAAAATGTGTGGTTTGGATGATGTTGAGGGCGAAACAGAAGACGTTCCATTGGGAAAATACTTTCCATCCATTTCAGCATCAGTAGCCGCACTGGCACAACGATCCGCACCATTCCTTCGAGGAGGACAGGCCAATAACGGTTTTGAATACCTCGGTATGGATTTTGTACTGTCTTCCGTCCCACAGTCCACCTCAGACCATTCCAAGAGAGTCTCAGTGGCGTATTTACTGGAGGTGAATGCTCCACCGTCTCAAGATACCGCCACGGGATTGACCCATGCCGAAACACTACACGATGAAGTTATCACCGATTTGCTGCGCATGTGTGTGCTTCCAGAGCTTGGTATTGCATCCCGTGAATGCGGCGGGTGGATTTGCGTACACAACCCCGATAAAGAAGAGGATTCCCGCGATAGCAATCAAGCTGTGGTTCCGTCAAAGGCAGCTTTTGTCAATAGAGTCCGATGGGCCATGTTCGAGAGGAAAGCGGCAAAGCAATACGAAAGGAATTGGTGTCAACTGAATCGGCGTCCATCCGGGAATAAATGTGAGTCATCAACTCACTCGTTGGATCACGATGCCTTCGTTCGTTTTATCAGGTCTCTATTCCCCTATTTTTCACCATCACATGAGAGAAGGGCGGGTACCGTCTTCTTAGAGTCGGGAGGCGGAGCTCAAGTGCCGCAGGTAGTGATGGATGCTGTCGTGGCATCCATGTCGAATAGGGATCGGTCGGTTTTAGGTGCCGACTGTCAACAGAAGGCACGTCGTGCCTTGTTATCGTTGTTGACTGGTCGAGAAGCAGAGTCGTATGTCGATAGCTCGCATCAAAATATCGTGATAATGGGTCCCAACGCAACATCTCTTTTAGAAGATCTTGCCCAACGATGTTTCGAAGGCATTCTCAAAGAAGGCGATGAGATAGTCATTGCCTCAGAAAATCATTTTGCTAATGTCTTGCCATGGGTCACTCTTGCCAAAAAGGTTGGAGCACAAGTGAAATGGTGGACCGTCACAGACACTAAAAAAAATTTTTGCAACGATAGCACATTACAACATGTCACTGAGTCATCAGTTCTCTCCGAGTTAGTCACTTCAAAAACCAAATTGGTTGCTGTTTCTCACGCATCCAATATCCTCGGCTGCGTTCGACTTATCCCATCCATTTGTCGGCTTGTGCATCACAAAACTAAGAATCAGGGACATGTTGTAGTCGACGGCGTTGCCGCAGCTCCTCACATGTTGTCACTGGATGTATTTCATATGACCGATCCATCTACGAGTCCTGACTTTTATGTGGTGTCCTTGCATAAATTGTTTGGGCCGCATATGGGTTGTTTGATTGCAAAGAAGAGCTCTCTCCTCAAATTACTGAATTCCTCTAGCAAATCAGATGTGATTCTTTACAAATCGTTGGAAAGAGGTACGATGAATTATGAAGCATGCGCTGCTGCATGCGCGTTGAAAAAATATTTCCACATCATTGCAAACGAGTCGAAGAAACTTATGTCTTTTGGCTCTGAGGAATTTCCCAACGAAAAAGGATTGACTCGAGAGAGCCGTTTGATGCATCAGACAGTCGATAGATCGGAATATCCCAGTCCACCTATACACGAAAATACAAAGTGTTATGTTCACTTTATGCAAACTGCAACAATCGCCATTCAAAACCTGGAAGCACGGCTAGTAAATCGTCTCTTGCATCGTTTGCACCAGAGTTCCCCATTGGTCCGTATCATCCAAGACCCAGGACACCAACAAGTTGGCTATCAAGTTAATCTTCCCTTTCACAAACAAGCTACATTCCGTCTTCCAATCGTTTGTTTTGTCCATTCCAATATCCTATCGAGCAGAATTGTCGAGCACTGTCGAAGCCACGGCGTTGTTTGCCGATCCTGTACGTTCTTGTCAACCGATAGATTTTGGAAAGAAATAGGAATAGGTGACAGTGATGTGGTTCGTTTTTCTATGGCACACTACAATACTACCGATGACGTTGATAGAGCAGTTGAAGTATTAGAGATGATTGATGATTGGGATACGAACTAACTGTATTAAAACGTTTATTGAAGTTGCTACGTATCCTACTCAATCCTTTCCCTAGAATCTTGATCCTGCAATCGCTGCAACCTACCCATCGTGTCCGTGTCGAAGTATGATGCAAACTCTTCATAGGTCAATTCATTGTCAATGTATGTCGAAGAATCCCGTTGGCTGGAATACTGATCTTTCAGACTAGCTCGCATATTCTTACGGCTCTCGATGTAATGTCTGACATCTTCGGCAGATATGGGCTCGTCCGAACTCGCTGCAACTTTTCGGAGATCGACACCATACTGCTCTGCCATTAAAAGTGCATCATTGGTGCAATATGCGCTCTCGTTTTGTAGTGTGAACGAAGATGATGCCGGTTTTGATGAGGCAACTTCGTGCTTTTGTATGTGAATGTTTGACAACAACTGCTTTTCGGAAGATTGCTTTGGATGCGTCCCTTCAGAACGGTGTTGTGAGTCTGGGTCGGATCCAAAATTATCGACTCTTCCTCCTTGATATGGCTCTCTGAATTGTGCTGTCGAAATCTGTTCAAAGGGAAGAGGGGAACTTGGCGGTGGATTCAACGACGCGGATGGAGCTTCTTTGGCTTCGGTTTTGCTTGGGTTCTGTACGAGCTTCGCCAAGGGGACCGTGGAGAATGTATTCTCGCGAGGACCACCGCGAGCATTTTTGTCGTATTCACGATTTCTTTGAGGATTAGGATCAATCAATTGAGACAATGATGATTGGCTTTTGATCTCACGCCTGCTGCCTCCCAACGACTGTACCGTTGGATTTACATCAGGAATATTACGTTGGACGGATGGCCTCAATGGGGCCGGAGAGGCATCTCGCTGTTCGGGATATTGTCGAAACCTGGGAACTCGTTCCGGTTCTTTCGGTGGGCTTAATTCTGACTTTGATTGCCGTCGTAATGGGTTACTCACGTGTCGATATCTAACACTGGGAGTTGTCTTACCACTGCGCTGCGGCTCCGAAGCAACGCTGAACCTTTCGTCCCGCGGATCACTGTAAACTGCATCATGGATGTTGTAGTTATAACTCTCCTTCGCCAATCGGGTATTTCGTCCCACTCTTTCCGTCTGTTCCTTAGATTTGTTCCCTCGTGGACCGCTGTAAACTGCATCATCCATGTTGCGCTGGTGATCCTCACTGGTCGATCGTTGCCTTGGTCTCACTCGTATCTGCCCCTTCATTCGATCGTAGTATGCTAGAACATCTTGCAATGTTATTACCGCGTCCTCGTCCACAGCGTCTCTGGAGAGATAAATTTCATACACGTCCAAATTTAAAGACCGAGCAAACGCAAGTGCCTCATCCGTAATGTCAAGCTTGACTGAATCTTGCGCCTCGTATCGTCTTTCAGAAATGTCATCTCGTTTCTTGCGTTGACCATTGACTCGTGTCTTTTGGTCGTTAAAGGGGTTACTCATCTTATCGTAGGGACCATCCTGGATCGCATTGAATAATTTTGCATAATCATCTTTGCTTTCTTTTGCATCATGCCCCATGGCCCAATCGTCTACTCTGGTCATGACGGGCTTTGACATAGAATCATCGTTACTTAAGATATCGTTCCTTTTCTTTTTAAGCAATGGCATCGGTTCATTTTCGGACAGAGGCAACTGCTCCTGATGCGTCAATCTCGTATATGGATACATTGAATCAGGAAGAAGACCGCGGTCGTCCGACATCATCAAAGACGTATCATTCCAAGAAGGGCCTTTCTTCTGTTGTTGCATCTTACGCGGTTTCTCCTGCGTACTTCGCTCTCCGTCCGACTCGGATAGTTGTTCCTCGAGACTGCGCCAGTAATACTCTTCAAATTTATTGGAACCGTTTTCGGTACGGGAAAAATATTTCCCAGCTTCGTCGTCCCTGTTGTCTTTCCTCGAATCCGAGAGTGTCCTTTCGCTCGCGCGATCCCCTCCAATAAAATTAGACGAGGCATCCTCCTTCCTTCCATCCGCCAGAGACGAAGCCGCGAGCGCATCTTCGATTTCTCTACACAAGTCATGATCGAAATCACAGACATCATTGTACTCGTTCCGTTCCTCCGTGCGATTACGGTGGTTGTTGTTGTTGTTCTGTTCCAGCACTTCAATGGCAAGCTTGGCAGCGTTCAAGATGGCGCCCCTGACAAAATTCGAAACGATCTTTCCTCCGGCTTCGGCGTTGCGTGCGAATTTTTCCATGTCCTCGTTGGAGACGGAGATCATGTGTGATAGATTGGGTATGGTGGAGGATATGGGATCGGTGTGTTGCATGGGATGCGCTTGTTGCTTTTGGGCATTGGGGAATACTTTGGACACGATGGAACCGATGTCTTTGGAGAATTTGTTTTTGTCTTTGCGTGCATTGTTGCGACTGCTGGTGGAGGTGGTGGTTGGGTTTCTGTAGTCTGGTTTGGCATCGAAGTCAGCGTCGTTCTGCTGTAAATCCTTCCCCATCCTATCTGCGTAATAGAAAGCATTGCCGTTGTCCTTGTTGTGTGTATCGAAATGTGGAAGTTCGCGACTCTCTCGTTGGTAAAAGTTTACTGGATCCAATTCATCGTCGTAGCCCCGTCGTTGATGAAGCCTTCGACTAGAGTAAGACTTTCTCCTCGACGAGTAACATGGATTAATGACGAGTGCAGCGACCTTGCTGGTTGCGATGCCGTCACCGCGTAGGAGGCAACATGCTACGCTTGCAATGAGAGTGAATGTGGCGGAGCGAGAGGATTGCCGTAACATTGCCAAAGCATTGCGTTTCCTCTGGAATATTATGCCGCGATTTTGCGCGTGTTTGTCGTGTAGGAAGATGAACGAACAAAACTGGGCGTTCGACCATGTTGAAGGTTTGAACAACGAGCAGACGATGGCCAAGTGAGACCCGGCAAGAGAATGTTTCGTACTCATCCGCAGGATGCGCAGCGATGATTCATCCCGTCACCAGACAACAGTGATTCACGCTCAAGGCTCCCGTTATTGATACGACTTACATTAGTTGTTGTTTCGTCCCACGGGTGTGTGATGCGGAACCTACGATGTTGATTGGTTTGTTTGCCCCCAGTGAAATCTTGATTGTATGATGTTTATGATGTCATCGAAGATGGATTGTGCGATGCTGTCAGGATCATAGAGGGTGCATTGTATAATATTATTGTACAGGTGCGTGGGAAGGAATGTCCAGGTGGGCTCAATGACGCCCATACTATCTACGTCCCGGACATAGACTACGTACATCAAAATATTTTTGTTATAGGTATGTTTGGTACCTAGGACTTTCCCAAGAAAAATTATTATTCTGTGTGCGGTACCATTGCATAGTTATCGTATCTAGCATACATATAATCTACCGCCCGATAATGCCCGTGTAATGGCTTAGTTAAATCTTGGCACCAACCTCATACCATACCATACCATACCATACCATACCTCTAATAATTTTAGTATGAACCTCTTCTTTTTATCTGATAATTGGCTTTTCGCTCCTAACGCATAACAAAATCAATTGGGCAATAGAGCGCATTGCCTTATACTATTATTGAGAGATGTTTTGTCAAACGCTTCAATAGCATGATCGACACCTATTGGCTGGATCCGGGCGTAAGCGGGCTGTTGTTGCTCGCCCCAAGTCGTAATACGACAGGCTGTTCCAATCGATCACTTCGTCCGCGTGATATTGATTCCGTAATGTGGAAAGATCCGATTTGACACGTTTGGCGCCAAAATAGGTAAATATCACTATCTGTATTGGTTCTAGGATCCTTTCAGGATCCTTTCCCATCCTCTTTTGGTGGGATCTCTTGTTGGCATCCACTGATGAGGGCCATTGAGGACCATCCACATAAAACTTTTTACATTTTGGATGAAGAGGCTCGTCTAATCTCCTTTTCCACATTTTCTGCAAAAGATCTACCTCTAGACGATTATTACAGCGGTTGTTGGCATCTTCTTCTCTTCCCCATCGAATCTTATTGATCGGCCTGCCATTCTGAGAAACCATACGAGTGATCGATTCCCAATCCTCAACGTAAACAAATCAGCATGGTACGCCTGCCCCTGGTCCTGGTCCTCCTCCCGAGCATCGCCGTAGCCCAAGACCTTATCAGCGTCTGCGGCTCGGATTACGGCGACGCCACGTACAACTGCACCACGAATCCCCCCTGCGTGACCGGCGACGGCTGCCCGTCAGACAAAGCCACCTGTTTCGCTCTTCCCGAGTCCGAATGCCGCATCCCTCCCACCTCGTCTCCCACCGAGACTCCCCTCAAGGTATGCGGCCTCGATTACCTAGGCGCCACGTCGAATTGTACGGGAATGCCCTGCGATGAAACGGGAGCGTGTCCCGACAAAATGGCGTGTTTTACCGTGTTTCCCAGCGAATGCATCGACGCTCCGCCGCCCGATGACAATCAGACCCTCGCGGAGGACGCTGCCGATGCCAACTCCACCGTCGTCGTGGATTCCAATTCTACCGATTTGTACCTTTGCGCCGCGAGCTTCGAGGAAGCCGCCTACAATTGCACCGCCGATGCGGCGTGCACGCCGGGAGGGACGGAATGTGACATGGGCCAAGCGTGTTTCGTCGTGTCTCTCGAAGCTTGCGTCGACTCCACCCTCGACAATGTCACAGAAACGACGAATCTCACAGAAACGACGAATCTCACAGAAACGACGAATCTCACAGAAACGATGAATGTCACCGAAGCGACCAATCTCACCCTGACCGACATGCTGTCCTTGTCTCCCTCCGTGTCCAACGCCTCGATCGCATCTCCCGCGGCGTTTCCCACCCTCCCGCCCGTGCAGCCCGATTTTCTCTACGTGTGCGGGGCGAATTATACGGATGCCGACGTCAATTCCTGCGTTAACTCGGCGTGTCCCTCGGGAGACGGATGCGACGTTGGTTTTACCTGCTTTGCCATTCCGTTTATGGATTGCTCTTCGGACGGGAACGGGACGACGACGACGGCGTTGGCGACTGTGGCGGCGGGTGGGACCACCGTCGCTTCTTTCACGGGGACCACTGTTTCTTCGGGGAATGACACCATTACCACAGTGGCGTCGGGGAATGATACCATTACCACAGTGGCGTCGGGGCTTGGAACGACCACCGTCGTATCTTCTTTTACGAATGCTTCCATCGAAGAGGATAATGCCACGGCTCCTGCCATGACGGGAGGATCGACCACGACTGCGCCTGTGCCGAACTTGCTCTTTTGTGGAGAGAGTTATGAAATTGCCGTATTGAATTGTTACATTAATCAGCCCTGTCTCTCGTCAGCTCCAGAGTGAGTTATTGAGACTTTTTCATTCGTTTGTTTGAACATAAAATATTGTCGAATACACTTGATCGGATCTCGAACTAATTCATTTTTCGCCCATCCTCATTTCTTCAATCAATCACAGCGAGTGCCCCACTGGACAAGCCTGCTTCCTTATCCCGAGCCAATGCATTCCTCCCCTACCCACCGCATCGCCCAGCGATGGATCAACCATCATATCAACGGAAATCACAACCGCCCTCGCCACGAACGAAACTAATTCGACCGAACTAGCCCCCACATTGGCGCAACCTTCGCTGGCTCCCGTTTCACCACCCCCCACCGCGTCACCCATAGTCAACACTCATTTCTGCGGGGTCAATTACACCGATGCCGAAGTGAGCTGCGATTTCGACACCGCCTGCCCGGGTGGTTTCGAATGCCCCAGCGGTCAAACCTGTTTCACCGGCATTGTTTGTCCCGCCACAGCACCCGTAGTGATACCTCCCACCGCATCGCCCACTCTTCGCGGAACGGCGTTCCCCAGCACCGCAGTTTCGATTCAGGGAACCACCAACGGCACTACCCTGGCCTCATTGAACGGAACCGATGCACCCGACAACGCCACTTTGACCACGGAAGCCGCACAGGCTTACAGGTATTGCGGCTTCACCCCCGAAGACGCCGCGGACAATTGCGCGATCAATACGCCCTGTCCCGACGGAATGGCCGATGCATGTTTCACCGGTCAGGCCTGCTTCGAACTGCCGGGGCCGTGCGACGTCGAATCCCCCGTCGCCACTCCCATCGCGTCCTCGCCGCCGACCGTCCCCGCCACCACGGCCAAACCCGTCTTTGATCCCAATGTTACCAGCTACTGCGGAATAGATTATCCCGATGCACAGGACAATTGTTATAAGAACACACCTTGTCCCGGAAATTCCAATGCCGAATGTCCGAATGGACAGACTTGTTTCCCTGGCATTATGGGGTGTGAGATGCCGGCCGTGGAGAGTGCCGCGCCAATATCTGCGCCGGACGAGGGGATGAATGAGACGGATGTGCCTGTTTTACCTGGTGCTATAGTGCCGACGAATGCCCCGACGGATAAACCGAGTATTAATTATGATTTTGCAGGGTTTGGAGATAACGCCGTGGAAAGAAATGATTCCTTCAGGGCCGGGGATAATTGCAACTTTGGAGTGCTCCTTGTTAGTGGAATGGTCGGTGTAATTGCAACAATACTGTTGTGATGATATTTCTTTCAACAGAGTCATGATGTAGAGTTCGTTTGGTGTTGGGATTTGGATGCTATTATTCATTAACGGACCTTTTGCTCCATCGAAGATGGTGTATTTTGTTTATGTTGCCAGTTTTTCTTGTTCATACACATCATAGTTTTGATGAGTGAAGTAAGTCATTTAATGCATCAATTGAATGGTATTAGCTACAAGCCAGAATGAAGTTTGAAGCATTATTTAGCAGATATCTTTGGCCACTTGTGCGACCTCAATATTTACCCCCCTGAGCTACTTCCAAGAGTGCACAACCTTTGGGACTACCTCAAGGGTGTGAGTCCAGCTCAACAGGTTGTCAGCTTGAAGCTAAGACAGCTGCAACTCCACTTCCGGTTTGGGCAAAAAACGATGCAATGCTTCACAGTCCAATATGTAGAAATCGGTATGTTTTCTACTCTGATATCAATGTAAGATAGCCGAAGTGTTGAAAATTGTGGGATAACTCATCATTATGCCACATGATTGAGCATCCCTGCTTGATCTTTTTTAACTGTCCTGTGAAGCAAAGTAAGGAAAACTATGACACTTTGCGTCCAAATAATTTTTAGTCAAAACCCTACAACCGTAGTTTGTCACATCCTTAATGCTTCAAAGTTCAGTCAATGCTTCAGACTCAATTCTGACCAGTACTGTGACAACACATGAATGTTAGTGACTTATATGATGTGGGATAAACTGCTTAGTGAAAGGCGGCTGTGACCCATGTACAGTTAAAATCTTTGTGTGTTACACAAAATGTCCACAGTCCTGCCAACGTGCTACTATCTCACTGATTTTTGGCAATAAGGCTGTGATTGTGATTTTGTTCATCGAATAACAGATGGCAAACAGCAATTCTAGCAAATATTTTATACTTTTCTCTTGAAAGGAAATTGATGATTTTTTTCATGTGAACAGCAAATAGCGAATACACAAAACAGACATTGAAATTCCCCAAATCAATATCATGATGAAAGGAGATATTTCAGTTAGATTTGCCGATGACGGATGAAAAAAATAATGGTTGAAGACAAATATAACTTGTTTATGGGAAGATCGTGGTCTACAAGGCATTTTAATATGGTGGTAATGCTATTAGTTTATTCGTCTATCCATTTTGCAGGGGGCAAATGACACCTGCAGTTTGTCAATTCTTCTTTGCCAAAAACAAACAGACTAATAAAAATGACAAATTTGCTATCTGTCAGCCTATTTGTGTGAACAAATTCAGAATGTTGGTTACAAAGAGCAAATAGCAATTTTTGGCGGTAATGCTGTATGTCTGTTCAATGAACAAAATCACAGACTAAGAAAGCATGTAAAAAATTAAATAAAAACATACATATCATAGATAGTACTCTACCTCTGTCATAATTCTTTTGTCCCTTTGCCAATTTAACTTATTCATTCTGGCAAGATGCAAGGGAACTAACTTGCAAATTGATTTCACTCATGAAATGTGATGTGTCGTTAGTTTTGGATGTGACTTTGTTGCCTCACTCTGACATCTGACATTTTTTTGAGTCCCGTGACAAGAAAATGCAATCATAATAGCTAAGTTTTGAATGTGTATACCTCATATCTGACATTTTCATAAAAATCTGCCATATGTATCAATTCAAAAAGTCAGATTTTGATGTCAGGTGACAGAAAGACCGATATGTTCCAATATTGTCAGACCATTTCAGCCGCCTGAGATTTTCATCTGACATTTACCTATCATATGTTTTGCGCCGTCTGTGCAAACATAGCCAGTCCACAGAAGAACCAACATGACTAACACTAGCACTAACACTTACACTAGTACTAACGAGACAACACAAAACCACACGATACCGCAGACCACTGGGCAACAGCATATTCTACTCTGATGGCTTATGCCACAATGGCCATGTGAGACAGAAGAACTGTTGATGCTACTCCCTGCTAAAGTTGCAGCCAGAACACAAACAACATCATCCCCATCAATAGCTTACACAACAATGGCCTCTGTCGTATCACAGACTGCTGACCAATGCCACAACACAAACAGCATGATCTCCATTGAAGAATTACATGACAACAACCAAAGTCAGACCACAGAACAGTAGACACCACACCCGTGTAAAACCCACATGACAGAGCAGACACAATACAATTTAACACACAAATGTTACAAAAGGCATCGAAAAAATCTTGCAGTGGCCCCTGTAACACCAAACAGCATCACCTTTCAAGTTGACCAATTTCCACATAGATATCTATGATCTTCAACAAACAAAAATATGCTATAGTGATGAGGAATAACGGTAACTCCTCCCGCCATTCGTGGGCTTTCGTCGTCTCCCATCCATCATGTCTATCTCGATGGGATAGCCGTCAGGGCGTTGCTCACAGAACGCTCCCTCTACCAAGGCTACAACCAGGCAACAACCTTTCAACTGAAACAGAGCCATGGGCACCAAAACAAAATCCTCCGACAATTCCTCAGAGTCCGTAATAAAATCAATCATTGAAACTATACGCAACAAGAGCGACAATGGCAAATCTATGGAATTAAAATCTTTACGCAGGGCTGTACTGGTGGCAACAAAACACATTAAGGACGAAAATAGCGATGTGGACAAATCAACGAAAAAGTTGTTCAAGGGGGCTGTTCAAGCGCTAGAGAACGGTTAGTTCAAAACTCTCGTACCCTTGATGCGGCATCGGTATTAGAATTTTGTTGTCCCAACAACTTGCGCCCCAATGATTCATCAATTGTGCTTGTCTCCTGTCGATTCTTTATTTTGCACTTAGATGGTAGAGTTTCTCTTAGTGCCGAGGGCATCGTAAAGCTATCCAAATCAGAGCGAACTCCGAAAGCTAACGTGTCAGTAGTCAACGACAAAAACAATGAACAATCCTCCCAAAAGACGTCAAAGGATAAAAAGAAGAAAAAGCGCAAAAGTGACGAAGAAAGTGATGATCCCACAGAAACGAAGAAACAAAAATCAAAGGATTCAAAGGATCACGGTGAATCTCACGACGCTGAAGATGGAGAGGAAGATAACTCTATCAATGGAGACAATGGCAACACAGAAGAACCGACAAACAATGATTCGACTCACGATGAAGAAGACACAAAAGACAAAAACAAACCATGCAAAGGAAACCCCAGCGGCATCACCCGCCTCTTCCTAGGCAACCTCCCCTTCGCCATCACCGATTCCACACTCAACGATCACCTAAACTCCACAATCACACACATCAAATGGATCACGGATAAAACCACCGGTAAGTTCTACGGATCGGCATTTTGCGAGGTACGAAATTCTCGCGATGCCGCCAAGGCCGTTACCGAAATTAACGGGAGTAAAATTATGGGCCGGCCCATTAAGATTAATTATGCACCGATACAACCCGGGCAAGAGAAGGATTGGCCGCCGAAACAAAGGGTGATTACTGGAGGCAAGGTTGCCAATAGTGCTGGACAGGCGGGCGGACAGGGTGTGAAGGCCATGTCGGTGAAACCGGAGGGATGTTGTAAGCTATTTATTGGGAATTTGAGCTATGATTTGGATGAGGACGGGATAACGAAGTTTTTCATGGCAGTGGATGCGGAGGTTAAGGCTGTGAGATGGTTGTATCATAAAGATAGTGGGGATTTCAAGGGGTGGTGAGTGTTGGCACGATGTTATGATAATTGTGTGGAACAACTTTCATTCGTTTAGTTTCTTAGAATCGCCATTTTCTATTTTTTCAGTGGGTATGTGGATTTCTGGAACACTGAAGCCTGTGAGAAGGCTGCCACCCTCAACGGTAAAAACCTCCTTGGGCGACCAATTAGAATCGACTGGGCCGAGTAAGACGAAGAAGTCATAAATAAGTGTTCATTCCTATGACAATGATCACTGTACAAATTGTTAGACACATCACTGTTATCACTTTTCAACTAACAGAGACTGAACATGCAAACTGGATTTTTACGGAAGACTACTTGTATATTGTGCACCAAAAACAAAACTAATCATTTTTCTTTTCAGTCGATCCCTTCGGTTCCCTCTCGTCGCTTACGTGCTCTTGAGTTTCCTCCCTGACAGCCTCCGCCCTAGCTTCTGCTTGGGCATCCCCTCCGGAACTAGTATCACTCTCGCCCATCTCTGGAGGACTTTCCAACAAAACCTCAATGGCACGATTCAAATTCCCGTGAGCAGAGACCAATGCACGAATATTCGCAGACCGATCGGTGAATCCCATGTCATGTAGAGATTGGAGTTGATGCCTGAAGCGTTCTCCAGGCGCTGGATGGTGAGCGGAACCAGAGGATGCCTGCGTACGAGGAGGAGCGAATGGAAATGACATAAATGGATTGGGTGCGGCAGCCCCAGTCGATGATGTTCCAAGAAGATTGGAGAAGTCTAAACCTCCTGGGGGTGGTGCGCCGCTGGTGGACGGCGCTGCAATGGGGGGTGTAATGCCCGAAAACGTTTGCTGAAGTTGAAGCATGGCTCTTAGAGTTTGTGGGTTCATCATGGCTCTAATCTGTGATGTGGAAGTGCCATATGATCGAGGAGAAAAATTGGATGGGGTGAGAATCAAAATGATAGTTTCAACATCAACAGAAACTTGCATTACTTCGAACAAAATCACGTCATGATAAAAACAATCCAACATCAAAAGCATTGAATACACACCATCTCGGGATTCTCTAACATGGCTGCAACCTGGGGGTTACTCTCCCTTAAGCCCCTCATCATTGGATTACTGTCCATTAAACCCCTCACAGCCTCGGGATTACTCATCATTTGATCCATCATTTGTCTCATGAGTGGATTTTCGAGCATTTGAATCGTGGCCTCGAGTTGTTGTGTTGACGAGGCGGCGTTGGACCACGGGTTTGCACCACCTCCACCAAACATGTTCATATCAGGCATTGCAAAGGGATTGAATAGGTTATCACCAGCAGGATTTGACCCAACCTGAGCATTGCTTGCAGTAGTCGTCGCTGTAGTTGCCACCCCCCACGGATTGGGCATGGCCTGACTCTGCGCCCCCAAATTCCTACTCCCCTGCCCCTGCTGTTGTTGACCACTGCCACCAGTCTGCCCGCTTACACCTCCGCCATCTCCCGTCATGGCATCCATCATGGGCACCTGAACATCCTCGTACATCCTCCTCAAGGCATTGTATCCTCCCGGCATGTTCTCGATTTGACTCATGGCCAAATCCTGATTGCGCATCATTTGTTGCATCATGGAAGGATCTCGCATCATTTCCATGGAGCGTCGCATCATCTCCGGATCACGTAACGCGTGGCGTAATTCGGGATTTGCATTTAGAATGGATTGCATTTGGGGGTTCGATTCCATCATTTGAGACATGAAATCCGGGTTGTTGAGGAGGGATTGAACCATGGGATTGTTCATCATCTGGGACATGAATTCGGGGTTGGATTGGAGTTGTTGTTGCATTTGTTGCACAGAGGGCATTTGTCCCATGTTGGAAAACATACTGAAGGGATTTGCTGCGTTGGCGGCTGAGGTTGCGGGAGGTGGTGCAGCGGGAGTGGGGGTGGCCCCTGATGCAGGTGTCGGAGCGGCAGCCCCGCCACTGCCCTTGACCAAATACAAAACCGTCTCACCACCTCCCTCTTGTATACCATACTCGCCCAACGTCTTATTGTCCTCGCTCAATATCCTTCCCTTGTAAATCAGACGTTGTCGCGACACCTCCACGCGTCCGCTCTCTTCGCATTGAGATATGAGCTCTTTGATTTGTAGAATGGTGGTGGCAGGGGTGATGGACGTGGAGGAGCCGGACGCGGGGAGGGTGAAGCGGGCCGAGGTGGACAGGCGGATGGTTAGTGTTAGTGTCATCTCGCAGTGGTCGTTGGAGGCGTTGGTTTACTCTGATGCAATGGGTTGTGAACTGGTTGTGAATAATGTGTGTATCATTCTCTACCTCTCTAAGAGGGGTCCCCGACTTCGTGACGTTTCGTTTTGCATCTGACGAAAGTTGCAAGATTTTTAAAATCCATTGATGAAGAACTAAAATTTGAATTACCCTAACTTTAATTTCTAAAATCTTGACTTTAAAAAAGGATGGTTATCCATGCATGCAGAAGATGACTCTACCAATGATAACAAGACGCTCAACGATCCAGAACAGTCATGAAACAAGTGACGATCTGAAACAGACTGGAAAAATAACATCTCAAGCTGTAAATGAGGCCGCGTGCATGACACGGACAAAATCCTTCATTTTTTTTTGTTTCATCAACTTTCATTTCAATTTAATAAATATCAATTCATACACTAATTACAGGTACACTAATTCGTTTAAAGCAACAAAAGTTGCATAACAATCACATTCCACTCCATAGCACACAAACATACATCATGACAGATCAAAGCACGACATCTAATCAACCTTATGATACTTTCCATCACCGAAAGAAGCAGGATCCACCTCCTCAATACTCAAATAACTCTCGCCCCCCGCACCAGCCCTACACCTATTCCAGAACATTCTCACATTCCTTCCCTCTCTCTCCATTCTATCATTGAAGTCATCCACACTCCTTTCGATCTCACCCCTAGTCTTTTTCACTTTTGCGTTATGACGAATTCCCCACACTGCCAAAGGGAGCATGAGCGGTCCCGCGGCGAGGCATGCTTTGTCGATTGTTCCATTCCGATATCTTTTAATATTGTCATTTAATACTTCGATAGTGGAAGTATATTCTTCGGGAGAGAGGAGATTGTGTAAATGCGATGGGCGGGCGTAACGAGGTGAAGAGTTGAATTTCGTGTCGAGGCCGCCGTTAACGGAGTATGTTGGGACTACGATGACCTTTCGTTTGGGTTTGTTGCCGGATGGGTTTGGATTTTTGGAGGGGGTGATTTTCCCAAGGCCTGGGATATTAGGTGCGGATGTCGTGGTGATTGCGACTGTGGCATTGGTGGCATTGATTAATGTGGTGGATGTTGATTCGTTGCTTAGTTGTTGAGAGGAGGGAGGGGCGAACAGAGGCGAATCGAGGAAATCGGCCGTGGGATTGGCATGTGAGATTTGCGTGTCGATTTGACCCATGGCGTGCAAGACTGTGGCGCCGGGTCCTGTGGAGGAGTGGTGGTGATTTCCACCAAGGAGATATTGATCGCTCATCATCGTTGGGTTGTGTTATTGCCAAAAATGATGGTCATCTGTATTAATTTTTGCTAGAAATTGCAATGTGAGTTCAACAGATTCCATGTAAAAATGACTTACGTTTTCGAAAAATATTCATTATTTCACGTTTTTTTATGTTTTACACAGCGGTCGCACACCAGTCGAACACAAGTCGCACTCCAGTCACTCACCACTGGAACACCAGTCGCACACCTAGAGAGAGCTCCACTCGAACACCAGTCACAGACCAGTCAACCCACACCCCTCTGAAAAATGTTACTGTATTTTTTATTAATTCTAAAACCATTGTTAAATTCTTTTTTCAAAATATAAAATTGAAATTCAAAAAATGATTGTTTCTTGCCATGACAGGAGGTGAAAGATGAAAAAGAGGAAGTGCTTCTCATCCATCATGAATCACAGATCTAAAAATAATGTTAGAATAGTACAACCAAAAATTTACTTGAAAACTTTTGTTGAACACAACCGTGCTTTCAACCCATCATGTGGTGAAAATTTAAAAATGATGTACAACTTGAATGTGCTTTTTCCTCACCCTTATGATACTTGGTAGTTGCATAAAATTTCTAAAGGTTTTAAGTTTAAAAAGAGAGAGGAAATGCAGGCACATGCAAAACCACAGAGACATGAAATGGCAAGTTAGATTTTCAGTAAATTAGAATAATCTATAGAATAAGAGGGGGGTTTGGAGAATTAAAGAACAATTAGTCGATTTTTAGATTAATTGTACAATTGCAGACTGCTTGTGCAATTGCAGATTGCTTGTGCAATTGCAGATTATTGGCACAGTTGCAGATTTTTAGATTCCCATGTGAGAATCTGACAGATTTCTTTATATTTGTTGTATTTTGGAGGATTGCGGATAATTTGTGTGAAAACAGAAATTTGCACAATGCAGATTATTTGTGCAGTTGTGGATTTTTACAAATGCACATTTATCATGCACAACTGTAATACACGTGCAAACAAATGTAGTTGTTGATTTTACAAATCAAGGATTTCATTAGCATTCTAAGATATTACCTTCCAATCAACAAAAATAACATCATGGGCACCATAGAGTCCACAACCCAGAGAGCAGTTTCTGTTGACTATCCATAAAGTGTTCTAGTTCTAGGACATAATCTAAAGTGTCAAATCACATCTACTACAAGTGCAGTGAATATTAAGATGCTTAGATTACAATGGAGGGCATTATTTTTTGTATAATTGACCAATAGTTATGCAGAATGAATGCCACAAAGGAACTAACTAAGTTCCCATGTGGTTAAACTAAATTGATGATGAATAAGAAGAGATATCTTAAAAGCAGTTGTCCAAGTGTCAAAATGTAGATCAAGATGTTACCTGTCTATTACAAAATGAGACGAACCATTGGATGCTTGCAAAAATATAAAGTTTAAGGGGTTGATTTAGATGCACCCAAATTTTCACAATCCTTAAAGAATATTTAAGTTAGGAACCTGTTCTGGGCAAGTTTTTTACCAACTTAAATTTTAGTCAGCCCCTAAATGTTAAATGCTTGTAACACAATTCCATTGCTAGCTCCAATCACATCTCTGTCACCATTTTGCTGCCACTTTGGTGTCTTTGAAGTTTGCATCAAGCTCCATCTGCTTATATGCATGAATCTTGGTGCATACAAGCAGTAGAACCTGCTCTGGAGTCCTGGACACCAAAACTGCGACCTCGAGCTCATTTGCCATGATAGAAAGAGTCAACTTGAAGTAGTTGGTCTTTTTATTCTTCTCAAAGGCATCCTGCATGGTAACCTGCTTGGGAGTGTAGCAAACAAGAGAATTCTTTCCTCCAACACCACGCTTGTACTCAATCCATGTGAGCCCTTTAGGAACAGCCTTTGCGGAGGACATGGCTCATACAGTTTCTCCTAGTTGCCAACCTAGAATTTTTTTGTAGGAGCTTCAGGGAGGCTGAGGAAAAAAATAATTGACATGGTGGCATGCGGCAATGGCAGTACTCTGTACATTGAAACCTGATTTTCTTGACCTTCTCATAGTCAAATGAGAGCCTTGACGTGTTGTGGTACATAGAAAAACTTTGGAGTTCAGCTATTGCATGACAGTGACTTAAGCCAATTGTTAGGATAATTTGTAAAATTAGTAAATAGGAGGTGAGAATGATTTTCCAGGAGTTTGGAAGTTATTTGTGTGTGCTATTTTGACTGTTTTTGAAATGAAGACTGCTAATTGCAGGTCCTTAGGTTACCATGCATTTTGCATCATAATCAATGTTCACAGAATTCAACTGTAAGCAAGACCAACTCTCACAGAGATTGGCTGCAGGTTGAGGCAGTTGCAAGAATTGATTCTTCTGTAACTGCCACAACTGCCAATCAAATTTCATTCCCAGAGAAAGTTACTGAGAAGGAAGATTACTTTGGTTATTAGTTTCTGACTGTCCTACTAGACCGGTATGTGGAGTTGTATATTAGTTTCTCAAACCTAATGTTCTGTGATTTTTCTTCTTCTACTGTTAAACATAATGAGGAGAGGATATTCCTTGTGTCCTGTTTCTGGGCCCACTGTTGGGCAAGAGTCCCTGAGAGCATCCCTGGCTAATGTTATATACAAACCCCTCACACAGCCTTCTTCTTTTGATTTCATTCAATGGCAGATCCACTCAAAGAATGAAATGATGAAATCATGGGCATAAAATGGGGATTGGATGTTTGTTGTCACAGCAGCGGTATGATGAACATATTTGAAGAATCCAACACTGGTAGTGATGTGTGGACTAGACACACATATTCATTCTAATACCAATCAGGTGTTTACACCCCAGTTGAGGGAGGAGCAATGCAGCAGCTTTCACTGTAGTTTGCTTGCACACACTGTGGGCTCTCTAATTACACCATGGTACCATAAAGCTGATCAAAAATTCTTCATTTGATGACCTTGATGTAATAATCATTAATTAAGAAGTAGTAGTAAAGTACGAGAAGGCAACAAAGAACATAAAACTCTGCCTCTACAAGAAAACAACAACAAAATACCCCACAACAATCAAAACATTTTGTAAAGAATATATGGCATCCAATATCCTTCCTTGGGACGATTCCTCCCACTTGAAGGGTGCAATTGTAGTGTGGCCTGCTACGTGGACTGCGTCGGACGGTGCATAAAAACTACCGACCGGAGATGTTGTTGGAGGTACAACAGTAGGATTCAAGGTTGGCGAAATGGAAGGAGGAGGAATGCATCGGATTGCATTATAGCATGTTTCTCCGTCTGCACATACGGTCGGAGCACCGCCAGGACAAGGCATTGTGGTGTAACATCTACTTTGTGCATCAGTGAAATTGGTCCCACAGTAATATTCATTCGAGAAATCAAACGGTGCTCGTGTTGGCCTATGCGTTGGGGACGAGGTTGGAGCCACCGGAGAAGCTGTTGGTTCTCTTGTCGGTTCTGCAGTAGGTGCACTTGTTGGCGGCATTGTCGTTGGTGTTGCAGTTGGTGCGGTAGTTGGTGGCCGAGTGAAGCACTTGATTCCCCCAAAGCAGATTTGTCCTGAGGGACACTCATACCCCCCTGGACAGGAAGTTTCGCCACTGCATGTTTCTTTGGCGGTCTCGTATGTTTCGCCACAGTACATGGTGACTGGTGCTACTGGCGGATCTGTTGCTGATACAGTTGAATTGAGTGACGAAGAAGGCGATGGAGAAGGGGTCAATGTGCTCAGTGGTGAAGATGAATTCAAAGTAGGCAGAGAAGGCTGTGCCGATTGCAGCACTGTCGGTAAAGATAAAAATTCTTCAGAGGGCTGAGATGTAATGTCAGTCACGCATTCAAACGGCCCGAAGCACACTTGATCCGCAGGACAGTCACTATTTCCATTAGGACAAACTACCCCAAGGCTGCAATTGCCAACAGCCAGGGTATAAGCCTCTCCACAATAGAAATTCTCGTCTTTTTCAGTCTGCGGTTCGTCTTGGGTGACATTCACCGAATCCTGGCGAGTAATATTCATCTGCAAACGTTCGGCGTTTCTACACTCATTCAGTCCTCCATCAAGTGCAGCGAAGCAAACCTGGCCACTTTCGCATCCATCGCATATCTCGTCGCTTCCTTCGCTGCACTCCTTGCACTGGCAAAGTCCTAATTCCACATTACACGAGGACGTGGCGCAGTGATTGTCACTACTACAAAGCTGCCTTGTGCCCAGAGCTCCACCAAAATTCATAAAGTCGGCGACCGCTCTCGCCTCGGTATGTTGCACAACCCAATCCAATGCAATAAAATTGGGCTTCACCCCTCCATTACTCTCCATGCACATCTTGATTCTAGGATACAGCACACCCCATCCGTTATCGCCTCCACCAAGGAGCGGACTGCTGTCGGGAATGACATTTCCGTAGGATTCGGCGCCAGAATCGCAGCAGAAATGATTCATCATAAAGAGCCTGCTCCAATTGCTCTTGTAGGGCAAAGAAACATTGAGAGACTGCCACATGTAACGAGAATCACAAGTATCAATGCCCCTCCAATCATTTTCCTGCATAACGTATTGATTGTACATGAATCCATATTGGGAATCGTCGAATTCGGTCCTATCAAAGAATACAAAGAGACGTTGATTCGCCTCCCGAAGTTCGTTCATGGTCGGCCACTCGTCATGATTTGTCCACCTTTCATCCTCAAACTTGAACGTCAATTCCTTCAACGGCGCGTCACGAACCCGCAACGAAGTAAACGCCCCTCTCAACCTCTCCAACATCTCCGCTCGAACGCCGTCCTCGTCTCCCGTCTCGGTATCTCCCACCGTCTGAAAATAAAGCGATACGACGGCATTCTCGTCCTCCTCCAAAAACGGCACGAGATTCGCCTTCATCTCCTCCTCGAAGCCTCCGTAATCGAGCGGTTCGTGTACGAGCCGCAAGGGATCGTCGGTGCGGGTCGAATCGAGTCGTAGATCCAAGAGGAGGGCGCGTACGCCGTCGTCGCGTAGCTGTTCGTAGATGGAGTTTTCTTGGTTGATCCCGAGAGTTTCGAAGAAGGAGTCGGCCGCGGCGCGATTGGCGTGGGCGTTGTGGGAGGCGAGGACGGTGAGGCGGTGGAAGGGGAGGTGGCCGTCCGAGGGGAGGGATTCCGAGGCGGTTGTGTTAGTGGCATTTTCGGCGGAGGTTGTTGGCGACAGCGCGTGGAGGAGGAGGAGGAGGAGCAGGGTTATTGGGTGGGGCATCGTGGGTTCGGTTGGCATGGTGTGGCGATGGTGTGGATTATCGATTCATTCGGTGCATGCTGTGGGGGTAGTGTGGTTGTGTCATCCGCGGTGGTGTTGGCAATAGTTAGTTGGCAATGCTGGCGTCAGGTGGCTCGCGATGTCAGCACACCAAAAAATCGGCATTCTGTGAAATCGGACAACTTCGTTGAATCCTGATTGAACAGATTCATCACAACAAAACCTCTAAAAGCAGCAAGTCATGACGCATACTGCTGCAAAATTAACATGGTATTACCTTTAAGACTTGCATTGTTGTTTACTGAAATTAAATACGATTGCCCCAACGTCAAAATTATGAACGAGTGGGCTTAAGTGATGATTCCGATTGGCGTCACAATGTTCCATGAAAAAGATACCTTCTTATACGTCTTGTTGAATGATCCCCTCGAGTCGTCCATCTACTTATACCAGACTTATACCCCGTTCGAACGACCGGATCGCGGACCACGGTTTCGAACGCTGTATGATGCCTCCGCCGACGGAATTATCTAATTCGACGTCATCATGCGGACCGCAATCATCCTCGCCGCAGTGTTGCCGCCCTGCACGGCATTCTCGACTCCTCGTTTTTCGTCGTCCATTCCTCTTCCGCACGACGCCGGCAACGTAAAACGACATTCGAGCCCGAACAGTCGTCTCAGCCTCCACGCATCCAAGAGAAACAACCGCGACGACCACCACGACGAAGACGACGACGAAAACAAAAACGAAGGAGGGATCGACGACGAAGAATGGCTTCGTGCCGATGCCCCCATCGATTTCGGCGATATCGAGAACAAAATCTTGGAGAACGACGCGGTAAACTACGGATGGATCCGAGCGCGAGAACTTCCGAGGAAAAAACCGTCGGTCGAAACGATCCTCACCGACAGAGAAATACAGCTGTACAACAAACGGATGCGAATGCGACGACGCGAGGAGAAACGACGCAGATTCGTTCGAACGTTTTTTCCATGGGTTTCTCCCATCGCGGCGTTTTTCGTACCGAGGCGATATTCCTTCGAGGGCACCGGCGGGGCGGCGGACAAATACGTCCGTCGAAACATCTTATCGGGGCCCAGTTCCGGGAGGAATCTGTTGATCCTCCTCAACATTCTCGCCTATCTCTATCAAATCGTTACGGCGGTGCAGTATTTGCCGGGTTTCAATCGAATATTGGCCTCCGCTGTCGCAGGGGATGCCGCGTCCGCCGCCTCGCTCGCGGAGAACGCCATACCCCAATGGACTCGCGCGCAAGTCATCTTGCAGGCCTTGGGCATCGTGGGGGGTGGATCCGGACTCGTCGTCTCTTCTAGAACGGGAATTGCCGCTCATTCCATGGGGCCCTTCTTTATCGATTTCGCTCACCAGCCGTATCCCTTGTCGTATTTTCAAAAACATCGGTATTTGACTTCGGGGTTCTTGCATGGAAGTTTGATTCATTTGGGGATGAATATACGAGCGTTGCTTTCGCTTCCGACGTGGCTCGAAAATGGGATCGGGAAGGGTGTATACGTCTCGGCATACTTGGTTGCCATTGTAACGGGGAATATTGCTCACACTCTATCGACGTTGGGGGAGTTGCCCGGTCGGTCGTCGTCATCATTGTGCATAGGAGCCTCCGGTGGGATCTGTGGTCTCTATGGTCTCATGTTTGCCAGCTTGTGGAGAATGTCCAATTCCGGCGCAGCGATTCGTGTGTTTCAACAAATGCTGTGGCTGGTGGCATTCGGGTGGTTGGTTCCAAATTTAAGTAATGCCGCTCACGTGGGCGGATTCATAGGTGGATGTTTCGTCGGATATTTGTTCGGCCCAGGCTTCTCGAGGTCTTATTCATTGATGAGGAGGGGCGACAGAGCAATAGATTATGCAGATCCAGAGTTTAGGAGCGTCATGGGTCCTGGAAAGTAGTGAGTGTTTTTTCTAAATCAAACTGCCTAGCCCTATTGACTATAATGAATACTCCTCATCGTTCCTTTTTTTTCTGAAATCAGTCCTGACGCATATAAAGCACACATACCGTTGAAATACCTTTGGGCGGGATTTGTAGCTGCAATGCTGATTAGACCAGACTTACAGGTTGTGCCAATCGCTGTGGTCAAAGGGATACTGAAGCCGGGGGCATTGTCAAACGTCCGATCCTTGCTGTTATGAGGCAGCAGACGCTTTGTTGTCCGGTCTCATATTCCGTAGACTGTTTACTTCACACATTCGACATAAAAAACATTTTTGACAATCCACATGGTAGTTTTTTTGAATATTTCGCAGTTATGTAAATAGTATGTGACTCATTCTAAAACTTTCGATCTCATCATAATTCAATCAAACACGGCTTTATTCGAATTCAAAGTTACGAATCATTATGCTGTCCAAAACAAGACTGTTCATCATGCTTCCAATTCCAAATCACATCCATACAGCTCTTTAATTTCCTGAACCAAAATTTGCCCCAAAGTATCTTCCTCCCCTTCTCCTTCAGCAACACTAGATACAGCAGCATGTTCTCCGCCGTCGCCCACACGAGTGTACACCCATCTCTTCCTTCCTTCCACATACTCGTATCTCCTCGGCCCAGAGATCGGCGAGGACCACCACAATTGCTCGTTGGGAGTTTGTTTATTAATCACCCACGTTCCATGCGGAGGCAAGTAAATCGTAAGAACGCCACTGGCATAATTGACCTCGGGTATATCATCGACATCATCGGTGTTTCCTCTGAGTAATTCGTCTTCGATCAATTCTTCTACCGCGTCTTGAATGGAATGGAGCGTATCATCGGCGACGTCGTGGTATTCTCCTACATTTCGGAACAATCGTATCTGCCGAGAAATGAAATTATGATTTTGAGCGGTTGACGTTTTTTGTATTAGATGGATGAGCGAAGTCGATGATGGTGCGACAACTCGCGATGTTGCACCGTCGCGAATTTGTACAAAAAGCGGCGAGGAATGAAGCCTTTGACGTTGATCTGTAACTTTTCCACAATACAGCGAGCATTCGCCGGTACGAGAAACTGCCGAGGAGGCACGTAGATGGGATATTATGATGGACCTCCCCATCCGACGATTGAGGACGAGACTCATTGCTCTTCTTGGTGAGTAACGAGATGAGCAGAGGTTTTTAATGTAATACCTACCATACCACATACCAAAGCCTGCCACGGTTGACGACGATTCTCAGTGGGTGAATATTGTACCGTAATTCGTTTTTACGTCCAAACGCCCAAACATGACTCGGCCAAATACCAG
>JALLPD010000037.1:0-25464 GCA_036940065.1 Cyclotella cf. meneghiniana
TGATTTCCGGTCACTAATTTTTGCACAGCAAGTACTGCTGTCACTGAGTCCGTTTGTGCGCTTGGTGCACTTGGCTCAGATGCGTCCAATTTTACTGAAACATCCAAATCTGAGCTGGTGGCCATGCTGGATTCTTTTCACATAATCAAGTTTTCTTCAAGATTTTTTAAAGATTCATTGTCAAGGTATTTCAATTTATTGTTAATATTTAATTTTGAATTTAATCTAGAATTCAAAGAATTGGTAGTTTTTATTGAACAATGGGTTAGTGTAATTTGCTAATTCAGGATTAATGTTAGATTTCTTACAATGTATTTTCCCTGGTACTACTGGACCCAATGCTTCAGGAAGAGTCAATATCACTGTCATTTTCCTCATAACGGCAATGTCTCCTGCCCTTCTTGTCGGCTTTCTTGAGAGACTTCTCAAGTTTCTCCATTTGTTCCAATACTTATGGGTACGACTTCTTGGAATTCCTGTCTTCACCAAGCTTTCTTCCAGTCTGACCAAAAGTACCCCATGTAGGAGTTTCGTCCTTCTTGTAGCAATGACACTCTGCAGTATTATGCATGGTGTGCATGCCCCCATGCTTTTTACATAGATTGCAGTTTTTTCAATGCACGTGTTTCTGTGCATGCATGCTTGGGCTTCTTGGGAATGTTCACGCCATGTGCAATTTCCTGGAGGGCTGTTTGCTGCCCTGGGATTTGCAGGCTTCACAGCCATATGTTTCTCATCCACTGGGTGCATGACCTCAATGTGCTCAAGGATGAACAAGAGTGGCTTAACCCCTTCAGGATAACACTTTTTGAGTAAGTGGTACTGGTCCTGCCACTTCAATGGGCACATGCGCTGGATGTTGCACGTGAGTTCTGAATCCATGAAGGAGTACACCTTCTGAGTATGCATACTTGCTCTTTGATGAAGTTGTTCAGCTGCAACATGTGTTGCACAAACTGACGAATGCACACCTTGTTGGGCTTCTTCATGCAATTCAAGATATAGAATCTCAAAATTTCTCACACATCAAGTGCAAAACATGACTGAAAGTGGAGTAGCTGGCACTTCTGGAATGACTTGGAAGTTTGCCGGGTGACTTTTTCCACTTGATTCCAAAGATGTTTGTGGATGGAAATGACTCCATCTGCTCCTTGATGATGACATCCCAGGGCTGACAAGCTTCCTCTGTGAGTAGGTTGGCATAGAGTTGAAAAACTTCTTGGGCCTTGTCAATCATTTTTTTCTTGAGGCTGACTACCTTGGCCTTCAACAAGAGTGACTCTATGGTCTTTGTCTCTTTTTTGGCTTTATTCAGGGGCTCCTCAGCCAGTTCACTGAGAACAGCCTTCTATGTGCCTTTCTTTGAATCATGTGCCCTTTTGGCATTTTCATAGTCATGGATCAGCCCCATCTTCTTGGTGGTAATGTACGCCTTGTTCACATGCGTACAAACTGCTTGTTGGTACCATGTCCAGACCAAACTATGACTCAGGTTTTGGACCTATTTCCCATCTGCAAGGATGCACTTGAGGGACTCAGGCTTCAGGTCAAGGGCTTCTTTGACTGGGTCCCGTTCCGGCACATAATGGATGGGGGCTTTCTCACCACCCCTTCCGCGTTCACACTCTTGGTGTTTAAGCCCCGCCGGAGTGACCTTCTCTGAAGACATTCTTGTGAGGGATGCACCAAGACTCATGCCTAGAAAAAGGGCCTTGAAAGAGCTTCACGGAGGTTCTGTTTCAAAGGAACCACACTTCATACAAATCTTGTTAGTGGCGGGATCACGTAGCACAGACATGGTGGTGCTACTTACCAACAACGGACAGCCGGTGGCTCAACTGGCAAGGACTGGAGGCTGAACATGAAACTGGTGGAGGAACAATTTGATGATGACAAACTGACAAAGACACGCTCAATGAAGATGGGTCGATGACGGACAGGATTGTGATGGACAGATGGTCAAAAAATCACTCAATGGATTATCGATTGATAGTGACCTAAGCCAAAAAGTATTTAGAACTGGAAGACTAGAAAGTATAGTAGAATGTGTTATACTTTGGCAGATGATTTTTTATGAGTTAATTTAATAATAAAAATGATCACCTAAACACCATGATGAAGCAAATATCATTCATTTTGGCAAAACAAAACTATGTAGAATCATACACAGTTTTGGTATGTTTTGCACTAAAGACACAATGAGATGCTGTGTAGGTTTCTACTTGTCTTGGTATGAAACCTCAACAAGTAAGATCCAATTTTGGATCTTAGTAAGTAGGTGGGATTGTTGGATCTTTATTTTTGCAATTTGCAAGGATCCGGATTCATTATAGACAGTTGTGCGTTTCCTGTAAAATTAAGGGTATCTTTAAGTCTACCCTAGAATACTATAGAGTAGATAATTGGCCTATGTCAACATTTTAGTTTTGGAGCCCTTAAACTCCTTTTTTGGTCCAAGTGCAATGGAGATAGATTCTCCACTGCTTGACCAATCCGCATATATGTTGGGCTCTCAGTAGTTGGTCTTGGTTCCAAAGTTATGGATGCTGTATTACTCACCACACATCACCCTGCCTTTTTGGTGAGCCTACATATTTACAAAGTAATTTTTTTCCTGCTCCACAACAAAAATGATGGTTCCTTTGCCCTCACCACCAGAATGGGTTGTTCTAATTGTTTGTATTGTGACCACTAACCATGGGTGCACATGTGATGTACATTGCTTCAGTTGCAGGAATGTGATGCTTTTGTCAAGGCTGGCACGAGGCTGTGGCATATTGTCATGTCTCAGGAAAACAGTAACAGACATGCTTTCCCCTTTTTGATGGCAGAGATGGATGTCAGGTGGGATTCACACCCCAAGAGCATGCAGTTGGTGCTCATGGGGACCCTTTGGATGGAACGATGGTTAGGATTTTTGATGTGTATACACCTGAACATTCTAACTCTCACCCTGTGTCCTGTATCACAGGAACTATGGATATGCACTGGCCAAAAAGAATAAAATTTCACTGTTTGTCTTAAGTTATTTAGCACTTAATGCTAAAATCAAAATTAGATGAAGATTAAATGCATTAACAAACATAGAACATAACTTCAATCAAGAACCCATTCATATTCCTCATTTTCCATGAGTTCTTGCATTTATTTTGATCTTGCATCCAGTAAACTTCTGACACCCAAGATGCTATCAATGCAAGAAGGTGTCTTTAAATTCCACCCATTTTCACCCACTTCATCTTACAGCCCATCTTCCCATAAGTTCTCTATTGCCTTTTTCAAAGGCCGATTGACCCCAACATCAATGGGATGGCATAAGTATGTGCACCCACTGGGGATGTACTGAACTTTGATACCAAGACACTAGTTTATTTCAACTACTGGTCCTATCATGTGGACACAAAAAGGAGTCCAAGATGAGGAGAGGTACCACCTCAGGAGGAAGCAGGATTTTCCAAGGCACAAGGCATTGTTCAAACCACTTTATCATCATGACTTTGTCCTTCCATGCATTCTTTTGCATGGAGTAGTTACACATTTCTTGGAATGTTGTGAGTTAGTTTCTTTTTGTTCTACCATTTTCCTCACCTTTAAAATTAAGAAAGGGGGGGAAAGGGTTGTCCTCTTTGTGTCTGATGTGGAGGCACGGATATGAATTGTGCCCATCCCTTTTTGGACCATTTGCAGTTTGAGTGAAAGGTGATGGCAATGGGAATCTTGTCCATGTTCAAGACATGGTCAGGGTTCATCATATTTTCTACTTTCTGTCTCATGAATACCATGAATTCAAGAGACAATGCCTTTATTTCAACTTGTATTTTTTCATGACACAAGTGCCAATATGATGTGTTAAGCCAACTTGATGGAGAAATTGTCAGATGACTTGGTTTCTTGTCACCCTATGATTCCCTTGAAAATCAGGCATGATCTTTTCTGCAAACTTCCTAACCATCCTCCTGGTCACCTGAATTCCTTGCTCACAGAATTCGAAATCAAATTGCAACAATGCAGTCTCATGGGATGCAAGTATACTCAGCTTGCCTGGATGTAAAGACCAGAGATGTCCGCGTAACATATTTTCTGATGAGGTCACGGGCGCAATGCTAGCAACTGATGTGCTACCATTGACTGTTGTTTCCCTACAGTCAGATGTGTTGCCTGATGTCTCACCTGGGATTTTTTCCTCTCTTTCCAAAAAGCCTTTCCATTTGTACTAAGGATGATCATTGAAGTTTAAATGCCTGCAGGCAGAAGCAATGTTAGTACCTTGATTGGCTACCATTGCCTGATGGTGCAAGCAGTTGACTGTTTGTGTTTGATAGTGTAGGACTTGTGAGGAAACATGCAGATACGGATACTGACATGTGTTACCATTTGTAAAGTTAACATGCATTTAAATTATGAAAGATTATGCACTACAATTAATCATTGCTAGAATCTCAACAAAAGTTTTGACACATATGTTGTCTGTTTGAAATCACACAGAGAGCAAATGAATGGACAAACAATGAATGAATTCTGACTCATATTGCTTTTCAGTACATTTGATTGCATTGCAACATGTTGGACAAATATATCATTGCTACGCAATGATTGAGAGGAGAAGGTGGTAATTGTTTGTTTTGGGAGGCTGGGGATGCTGAGAGGGGTGGAGGTTTGCCATGAATGGCACAACATAAAGGTGGGCGGTGAGTGCGCAGGATGGTAGAATGCCTCCTACTACCAAAGTAAATTGGCATGAACAAGTGGGGACATAACAAAAATAATAGAAGTAGAACAGTATCTACCTTTTTTTATTCTTCTCATTTCACATGCTTTGAATTTCCAAAAACATTGTGCGATAGGCCCTCTTTACAGAAACTCAGAACATTTGGTATGCCCAATGCACCATAATTTATGGTGGCTCTAGATGTGCTTAAAAATTTGCACTATTGGTGTAAACCAGAACATCCCAGCAGACAAGCATTCCCTCTTGAGTGATATCTAGTACTTACAGTACTTTGTTACCATGATTATATATTAGGATACAACTATCTGTAGATGTTTGCAAAGGTCTTTATGAAATAAAATAATTATTTTAAATAAGTGGATAAGAGTAACAACAAGTTCAAAATACTGCAACAAATGAGTACAAGTCTCATACAGTGACAAATTGTACTGAAATGAATGAGCAGTGAATTAGGCACATCAAACTATGTCATGCCTTAACCACGGGACAAGCTGTGCAAGTCGTCCAACCATTTGATCCAGGGTTAGACTATAATGAGCAAGAGATCATCCAATGCAACTGATTGATGGTCGGAGGATGAGATATCTCATTTGAAGTGGAATGGTGCAAGAAAGAGAACAAAGAATTGCAAGTATTATGAGGACAATGAAAGTGAGAGTGACAATGATCCTCAGCATAAACAAAAGATGATGTCAGCTACCCATAAAAAGAAACCTTTGTTAGCAGAGTCCCCAACTTCTGGTCCTTGTGATGTTCCATCTGAATACTCCACTCCCATTAATCTGACTCAGTCTATGCTTCCTGACCACAATCTAACTGAATGTCCCACTACTGAAGACATCTCTTGCCCCACTCCTGGTGATTGTTACCACAGCTCATACATTTACCAACAAAGCCTCAAATAAAAATTAATCCAGTCTTAATCCTTTGACTGCTGTGTCTACTCCAAATACTTTAAAAGAAGTGAAGGAAAAGACAGCAGTGAGGGCAGATGAATGGTGTAGTGATTTCTTGAGTCAGTCTGATGTTTTCAAAGAATTGGTGATACCACATTCAGATGGCACATCAGTCTATTGTAAATGTTGTGATTCTACACTTAAAATGAACCGCCCGTTTGGTCTTTCCAATTGGATATCACATGTTGATGTTGATACTCACATCAGAAAGAGAGAGGCATATGAGAATACTCAATGATGCATCAAGGCAGGTATTGAGAAGTGAGTGTTGAAATTTTGTATTTCACTCTTTGTATTACATAATCCAAGCAATCAAGGCTCATTGTCTGGAAGATTGTTTTCTCTTCAACCACCTAGATCCCAAAGAAGCATCAACAATAAAGCTCTCTTGCTGCATTCTCATTCTTGGCAAAGAAGAAACAGAGGACTCCATCAGAAGAATTAGAATCTTTCTCTACCAATTTTCGATTTTGCAAAGGCTTCTGCACCAACATCTGCCAATTTAGAATCTTCATAGGCCGATCTTAACTCATCAATGCTGCTCTCCAAAACAAACAAAGAATTACCAGGTTAAAAACACAATGAAGAAACAAAAAGGAGTTCCTGATGTTGTAATGGATTTATTCCTTTGAATCAGCGAAAGTTTGTTGAATGCCTCAATTTTGTTGGGAAGTATGGATGCAATAATCACCCATTGTTTTCATATGAACTGAAACTTGTTGAGCAAACAATACAATACAACATCTACAATAAAGGCTGCACTGGTGAAGAAATCATATTCAAGAGTAGGCAACATCCTGGATTGAGATGTATGGCATGGCAGAACTTACTCCAAAGCAAGCAGGCAGCAAAACCATGATTGAGAAACAGGACTGATTCTTCAAGGAAATCATCACTGGTGTCATTAAGCCAGTCATTGCTCCTGATGATGCAAAATAAATGGATTGATTCTTCAGGACAAAATAAAATGAGCTGAGCAATGTTGATGTGCAGTAAAAACTACGGTGAAAGCTCAGGTGGAATTTTACTGCATTGCTTGGGTACGGACCTTGCCAAAGCTTTATCTTTGACTCCATCTTATAGATCTAACATACTTGTATTCCCACTAGAACATTACTCTCTGCAATGATGCTATGTCAATTGGCAGCAAAATGCAATCAGAGACAGTGACTACTATCACATTGACACAGAATATAGTTCCATTCCTTTGATCCCTACATGAAGTATAGGAGACACAAAAAGAAGTGAGATACTCTTTGGTGGTTATGTTACTTAGATGTTTGCTTGTTAAGGCACATGATAATAAGAATTCAAAATTTCCAACACAAGTTATGAATTTCTACATCATCTCATGTGTTGATGGTTTTTGTCATGTGTACTTCTATCTTTGTCTTTCATTATATGTGAATGATAAGACTGAGATGATGAAAGTTTAGATGATTCCATTTCTTCACTCATAAAGGCAGAATCATCATCCCTTGCAAAGGCAGAAACATCATCCTTACCTTAAACATCATTTGCAGATTCAAGTGCACCTCTCCACTCACTTTTTTCAATGTCATGATCAAGACAAGCATCATGTGCAAAGGCAAACTCTTTTTTATCACTCCAATTGTTTATATCAATGTTATCATCCAAAGCATCATGTGATGCATCAAAGTCTTGATTAGATTAATCTCTTATGTTTCCTAGAAATTCTGCATGTAGTGGTATTCTTAAGAGTGACACGTGGACAAAGGAATACGTCATATATGTTAAGAAAAAGTGTGAATACATTGATGCTTTCCCATGTCATCTATCCTTCAATGAGACATACCTTTCATGGAAAACAATGAGAGCACTCTCATTTTGAGTCCAAATTCATTTACAGTGCTTGAGTGATTCCAGGACTCATGCACAGATACAGATATATTTAAATGATAGATGAGTATTTGGTTCAGTGAATGATGACCACATCTCTCCACTGTTGTACCCAAGGAAGCCAGAATATGTATTTCAACCAACCAGATTTGTCATTTTCATGTGAACAGACTCCTTCTCAGTATCATTTGTCTTTGCACTTCTCTTTGTCCTCTCTAAGCAATCATGCCAAACAACCCCAGCATGTCTATCAATTCCTCTTTTGAATCTGACATGGAATAGAAAGGAACTTGTGATGAGCCAACCTTTTCACTAAATTCTCTACAGTTAAGGGAAACCTTATCTCATATTTATTCTTGAATTCATGGACAACATCATCTATCCAGAATGTTGAATGGTAGAGAGGGTGTTTGATGACTTCAAGAACACTCTGAAGCTATTCATCAGTGAATGTGGTACTACTCACCAAAATTGAATTGTGAATTGCAGCAATGTTTCTAGCTCCCATCAAGTTGAAGCAACCAGTCCGTAGTTAATATTTGTGAGAGAGACCCCTCAAATGCTCACAAAGATGGTTATTTAGAAGTTTGTACGTCTCACTATGAATACTGAGTTAACTAAAACTTCTACATCCCCAGAAGAAGGATATGTCTTTGCCAACAATGAATGAGAGTATGTTGCATATTCCCATTTTATTTTGCATATTCTGGTGTTATGGAGTTGGAAAAGGAATTATTTCTCTGTATTTATTTTTATCTGAAAAAGATAGAAAGGGTGATGAGAGGGCTGAATTCGCTACATGGACAACATAATCAGCTGATACAAAAATGAGATTTTACCTTGTTTTTCTGAAAAAGGATGAATGATCTAATTCATTTGACCTGATTGAATAGCTACAGGTGTGGCATTGAAAACAGAATGTGCATTTGTGTCTTGAAAATGATTCACTTAAAGAAGATGAGCCTAATTCATCATGATGTAATGTAATAGTGCAGTTGGAATGATGATGTAGAGTTGACCCCCCCTATAGAAAAGATGGAGGATAAGGATTGCATCTTTTGGAATGAGAGTTCTTGGGTGTATTCAACGGTGCAGATTTCTCATATCACAGAGACACAATGTATTGACAGATAGTTTGTTCTAGCATTCTGATGAAAAATGGTAGATTATATAGCTTGGGGTTCTGGAAGCCTACTCTCGTGAGGGATATGATTGGAAGAAATGTATCTGGCAGCGGCAGAGGTTGATAGATGGATGGGGCATCATTCAGATGCATTTGAATGTAACTAGACTGTTGATTTTTATCATTATTGTGAATGTGGTATTGTTGCTGAAGATGGCTACCGGACAATAATGTGTAGGACAATCTTCTGTCACCAATATTCATCTCAAGTCCGCATGCCCCCTCTCCCACAATGCACCATCATGGATGTTCACTATATCTATTTTGAACCATATTTTAAGGAAGCATACTGGTCAAAAGCAGGACATCTTGGATAAAAATTGAATATGCACAACAGAACTCATACATCTTATGTTACACCCAGCCAATGTCCACCATGATTCACAGCCCTTTCAGGTGATAATCACTACCCCAAGTGAGAAAGATGATCAACAATCTGGTGTATGATAGAGAGCCCTATCAGATGATAATCTCCCCACTCCAGAAAGATCATTGGCAGTATCATGGGGATGAATTAATGTGAATTATTTGCTTGGAGGTAGATGGAAAAATGAATGTGAAAGTGTCAGCATCAAAATAGTTTACTTAAACACACTTCAGAAAAAGTGTACATAGGAACTTAGTAAATTATTTTTCAATCACATAGGAAGGTAACAAAGGTGTCACCTTTAGCAATGTCAACTTCTTTCATGTGTGGGTAAAAACAACTCAAATTGAGTAGAAATGATTGTTACTAATAACATTTTCTGCTAGACAGCAGCAAAAGATAAATTTCAATGAACAGGTGGTGATTAATTTATGAGACCATTTGGTCTTTGCTGCTGTTTTGTTTTGCTGCACCAATGCCGGAAAATCACACAATGATGGCAAATCATGAGGGAAAAGCTTTGCATGATTTAAAACATGCTTGCAGTTATAACATGTGCATATTATGTGTGTTGCGATGGATACGTGCTGATGATTTTGTATACTACTTTATACGTAGTATGTTAATGTGTACACACTGGTACTAACACACCCTTGCAGCAGTATGTAAGATGTGTACATTGGTAAGTCATTGGTGAGCATGTGTGTGGAGGTTCAAGACCTTTTGGTATGGTGTTAGGAATTCTGGCCGCATTTGGCGGTGGTGATTGGCCTGGTGGTGCTTGGTCCAGTAGTTGGCCAGATTGGTCTTGCCAGGTTGCCAGAAAAAAACGGAACTGGTTTTGGTTGACACTGCAGTCTTGAAGCTAGTAGAATTGCATGTCCATGGCTTTGGTGTGTTTGGGTTGGATGCGGCCATTGATGATGGATTCAGCAGTGCTGTTGTCAGGTTGGATGGGTGTAGGGGGTTGAGTATGTCCCATCTCATTTAATATGTTGAGTATTTCCCCTTCTTTGCATGCATTGATGTACAGTGCTCCAAGTTCTGCTTCGGTGGCAGAGGACATTACTGCATTGATGATTTCAGAGACAGTGAGGATGGTACCATTTTTGGATGGGAACGGGTGGTTGTTAGAGAGGTAGTGGTGTCCTCCAGCATGGCTGTGTGCATTGGCCTCATTGAGGTAGCCGGTGGATAGAATATGACATGTTGCTTTTGCAGTATGTGATGACAGCAAGATCCTGGGGAGTGATGTAATCCAGTAGTTGCATCAGTGGTGTCATGGTGGTTTCCGTGGGTTTGGTTTGTTGTGATACAAGTGTGCTAAGGGAGGTGAGGATGGTGTTGTTCACCCCTCATCCATACCATAGCAGGGTTCCGAGGATCTATTGTAGATGTTTTTGTTGGTCTTTTTTAATCAGTGGAGATGTATTGGTGTGTGTCATATGTATTTTCACACTGTAGTTTGGAGGCATGTGTGAATGTGGGCTGTCCTGGTGTGCGGATGGCATTATGTTGTCTAAATGTTTGCGCGCCTTTTCACGGAAGGGGTTCATGGAAAGATGTGCCTCACCATTGTCGTAGTCCCAGTCAAGATTGATTTTGACATATTCTTTTCCAGTGTCATCCACAGCGACATCTTAGTAGCATTTTAGGGTGTCAATGAGATGGTTGGCATCGTTGCAAGAGGTGTACTTGACAAAGAAATTGTCAACAACGAGTGTGAATTGGATATGACATGTGTCATGTTTCTACAGTCCGGGAACAATATGGCTCTAGGGGTATCTGGCTTGGTTGAGGCCTTGTTTGAGGAGGTTGTGTTCAAGGCTGCCAGCTTGGGGAAGCCTGTGCATGCCGCAGCTGCATCAAATATATACCCACCCATCAGGTGTGCTTTTTTGTGGAGGTTATTTTCCTGTAGTATTTCCTCCGGGATGTCACTGAGCTTTATCTTGGCAAACTCAGGTTGTTTGAGAGGTGTCATGAGGTAGAAGTTGGCAAGATTGATCATCATGAATTGTGCACTTGGTGTGGAAATGACACCGTTGAGGAATAGTTTTATGAGGGGGAGTCTGGTTGTGTTGGTTCCCACATTTTCTGGGTAGTTGATAAGGTTTCTGCCCATGGTCACGCGGGTGCAGTTGGATACCTTTTTCTCAGTGCACAAAGAGCATACAGACCAGATATATGTGACAAAATTCCAGCAATAGCAGGGAACTTCAGATTTGTGAATGAACTTGATTGTGTTTGTGCCTTTTACATGTCCTCCAACTCCTTGGGCAAAGCGACCAAATTTATTGGTGGCAGAAACGTTCCAGGCATCTTTGAACTTGGGGTGCAATGGGAGTTGGAGGTATTTGAGAGCTTGTCCAGTTTCCATGTCAATGACAGTGTGTGCATGGTCATGTCACCAGGTGAGCAGGCAGACTGCAATGCTGTCATTAGGTTTTATGGTTATAGGAGGTGCACATCATTGTTGGGCGACACATGTGGCAATGCTGTCATTGGATGTTGACAGGGTTTTGCTGCTTGTGTGTCTGGTGGTATCGGCATTATCATTATGGGTGATTGCAGGTGATATGGGTGGTAGCCTGTGGAGATGGAGGTGCAGCCAGAGTGAGAGAGGTTTTGACAATCAATGTGGGTGTGCAAGAGGTGATTTGCCAGATGGATCATATGTGTGGAGTTGTGCTGTGTCCTGGAAGTTCACCTTTGGTGAGTGTTAGGGGGGGGGAGGTGGGATGCAAGTGGGTGTGGGCGGGTGTTGGAATGCATCTTGGAGTTTGGCAAGGGCATCCATGTTTGATGGCCTTTGGGGTTGTTTGTTCCTTTGAGTGTGGACATAAGGTCATTGAAGGCCTTTAGAATCACATCTGCTGGGGTGATTGTTGGTTGCATGATGTACTTGTGTTTGAAGTAAATGGTGTCCGAGAGGCAAAGTGTGCATGTAGCCTTGACAAAGATGTAGGTTTGGATATACCAGCCATTGGTGGAATGCTTGCCCTAGGTGTGGTCATGGCTGGGTTTGACATGGAACTGTACTGCACAGCCATCCTGTCATAGTCAAATGGGCCATGATGGTATGCATATGCAGATATCTTGGGTGCAACGTTGGAGTGAAAGAGTAGGTTCAGGGTGAGGATCATCTGCGGTAAGAGATTGTCCCAATTTTTAATGGGGAAAGCATTATCAACACCAGAAAGGATGGCAATGAAATGACCCTTGAATGTTTAGATAGAACGTTTGGTGCTGTTACATCAGTTGATGTCAGGTAGGGTGAGTTCAATGTTGCAACCATTGCTATGTATCATGGATTTGAGTTCACGGGGCACCTTGTTGTCAAGGTCATGCCAATTGACATTGATGACATGGGATTCTTTCCAATTGGTTTTGCAGGAGTTAATACATTTGGTGTCAATGTAATTTCCATCGAGTTGAATGGCAATCATGATAATATTTGTGGCCGCATCGGGAAATGACAAGGAAATGGCCTGTATAGTCAGTGTACATTGTCTTTTTGGTGGTGTCGGACACACAAAGGTAAATTTCATGGTGATTGATGCCGGATTGAGGTGTGAAAGGTGGGAGATCTGGCTTGGTTTTGGTGGATTGCATTCCCTGTTGGATATGTTCCATGTGTCCTTTCTACAGTTCATCAGATTCAGGAAAGTGTTTTGCCACATTGGCCACTGTGAGTCCAGGGAAAGTGGTGAGATTGCCATTGCATTTTGCTGCAAGCAAGATGGTTTTGGTCGGACACCCAAGGGTGGCGTGGAGGTATCGGATGGTATATGCCATCAAGGATAGGTTGTACACATTGTTAATGTGGTGCAAAGTGGGCTCGTGCAGGATGCTGTGGGGTTTGGTGAGTGGTACACACCAGAGACCGTTCTCATCTTGGCTCCCTTGGAGAATGGCAGGCTTGTTGCTGGTAATGGGGTTGTCATTGTGGTCATGGATTGTGGCTTCTTTGGCACCTTTGTGGAAAATGGTAATGTAGCCAATGTCAGCAAAAATACCCATGCTGAGTAAGGAGTTGGTGGACAATGCGGGTAGAAGGTGTGTGTGGCATGCCAGATTATGCAATTGCATCATTGGTCGGAGAACTGATGCAGATGTGCTGGCAACTTGACCGAATGCAACAGCAACGGTTTTGTTGGAGGTTCCAATGATGGGCAGTCCGTTGATAGATTTGTTGAAGTGACTGGTGGCATCAGAGTCAAGGAGGGCGGTTTTGGTAAGCAGGGAGGTGAAGCATTCAAGCCGGCATATCTGTTTGCGGATGTGTTTATGCAATCATGAGTGCGAATTGTGTGTCGAAAGTGAAGCTTTAGTATGAGCTTGCTGGGTATGGGGTGGGGACTTACAGGTGGAAGTATGCAAAGTGGGAAAACATTGCGGCAGTTTATGGAAGTCGACTGAAGCTGGTTGCAAGTGTTCTGTATCTTCATCTGCAGTCCCCACACCTCAGCAAGTTGAACGGTTGGCATTGCATTCCACCAAAGCTTTCCAGTGGGCAGGATGAGAGGTGGCATTGGTGGGTAGTTCCCAACATTTGTCAATAACAATGTTGGGGTGCTGTCACTTGCAATGGGGGCATTAGCATTTGCATGAATGGTGGTTGGAACCGGAGTTGGTGTTGGGGGAGGATTGGACTTCATAAGGAGTTTTTGGAAGGTGGCCAGTGTCTCCATCTGAAGTTTGATGAGGTCATCCAGTTTCTTGTCATTCTGGGTGGTCATGGCATTGACAAGTTCTGCAGTGTTTTTGAGAACAAGATCGGCTGTGTCAATGGTGAATGGGTTGGCAGCTTCAATGTTGTTGGCAATGCCAAAACCAATGGCTTGTGCAGTAAGTTTGTGTGCAGTGGCTTTCAAAAACTCTTTGAAAATAAAGGGACAGAATTTTGCAAAGGTCTGGTCACTCTTGGGTTTGGATTCCCATTTGCAGATGGCCTGGTCAAAAGTTCCCGTATGTTTTATGGCAGCTTTGAAGAGGGCCAGGTGATGACGGGCATCAAGAGGAATGCCAAACTTTTGGAGTCATTGTTCAATATTTTTGTCACGTTCAAAGTTGGTGGCGAGATTTTAAGTTGGATTCCATGTGCCTTCCATGGTGCAGATGAGTTCCTGGACATCAATGCCATCAAGGGTAGCACCATTTGAACAAAAGTGTGAGCATTTCAATCAGGGTGCGATGGGTGAAACCAAGAAGTTTGCTACGTAGTGCAGTGAGCCATTTGAGGTCAATGGCTTGAATGATTTTGGAATGGGTCACCTGTAGGCAGCCTTGGTAGGTTTCATAATTGATGAGAAGGTGTTTGTGTTCAGCAATCTGGTGCAGTGATTGACTTTGTTTGTGCTGACTGTGTTTGGGAATAGGCCAGGATTCTTAGTGGCACCCATGGACAATTTGATGTATTCAGCCTCTTCAAGGATCATGCCAATGTGTCTGTGATCACCTCCACCATTGGTGGTAGAGACAGTAGCAAGCATTGCTCCGTGTTCACATGTGAGTTGTGTCATATCTTTGTTGGTTGGTTGGCTGTCAATCTTGGTGATTTCGAATTTCTTGAGGCTTTTTCAATGTCTTGTATGATGCCCATGGTTGTGATGGAGTTGGATCTTTTGCTAAGAGAAGAATTAATTGCCACTGCTAGACAGCGGCAAAAGATAAATTGCAATGAACAGGTGGCAATTAATTGATGAGACCATTGGGTTTTTGCTACTGTTTTGTTTTGCTGTGCCAATGCTGGTGAATCGTGCAATGATGGCAAATCATGTGGGAAAACCTTTGCATGATTGAAAAAGTGCTTTTGGTTTTAACATGTGCATATCATGTGTGTTGCAATAATATGTGCTGATGTTTTAATATACTAATTTATATGTAGCATGTTAATTTGTACACACTGGTACTAACATTTTCATTTCTTTCTTCTTCCACACATTCATGACAAGCAACCCAGTTTTCATCTGCCCCAACCCACTTCCCTCCAGTCATCACAACCTTATCATTCAATCCTGTCATCATAACCACTTCATCATATTTGCTCACCCCTTTGATTCCATTCAGTGGCATTGTGAAACAATGTTTTAGACCAGTGGCATTGTCAAACAATTGATTCTCTCCCCTCCCCCTGGTTGTATTTGCTCCTGCAATTGGATCTCAGTAGTGGCACATTCAACAGATATATTTAATGCCTTTCATCTTACAGAACACTGACGGTAATAACTAACCATGGACCAAAGGTGTGTTATGGAATTAAAGTATCCTGTGAGTGAATGGTGTGCTACCAAATGATTGGTAATGGATGATTATTGACCACCTGTTCCAAGCCTTCTAATTCAATCGACAGATCCAATTTAGATCAATTCAAAAGTCATCAAGCAAGGTAAGTTCATTGATCACATATGTTTGAATAAACAATTTTACTCTCATTACATTTTGGATGAAACTCTTGTCATTTTTGTTATACACCTGCATCCATCAATTGTGTTTGCTTCCACCTTTGGTTCCAATCAGTTGGATACGTTCCTTAATATTTTGAATACCTTTTTTTTTACGGAAAGCTGTTGGTAATATTTAACAGTGGTCCAAATGAGTGTTACATAATTGCAGTATCCCAGGAATGAATGTATCAAGATTGGATGATTGGTAAAGGTCAAATTACAACAGATGAATCCACTACTTCTCACTGAGATCAAAACAGATCTAGTTCTAACATGATCAAACAAAGTCAGTTTAATTGATATCTGATCATTTGTCACCACTGACATAAATGATTTAATGGAATATCAACCCATCATTTTGCCACAATTTCTACAACAAAAAGTTTTGTCATGATGACTGAAGTTCTTCATAGAGCCAAAATGAAAACCCACTTGCACCTTTTTCCTTTACAAAAATATGATCCTATGCATCAATATGAAGCTACAATAAAAATAATGAAAAGAGCAAGGGCTTTGACACTTATCCTATACAAATGTTTTCTTAAAGTTGGCATGCTCTTCAGGTAGATCTTCTTTGGTTTCATAAGTTTGCCAAAACAGGAACCGTTACCCAAAAGGATAAAGTGATGACCAAGTTAATTTACCAGTGTTACCTAAATTGATCTCCGAATTCTTTGTTCAAAAACAATCATTAACAATTTTTTGGAAACCATTTTTCCCTCTTTGGAGAACTACATTTCAGACTTTTACAAGCATTTACATAGAAAGCTTTATGAACACCATTCAAGATCTCTTTTGAAAGACTATTCAGGTCAAGTTTGTTCTAACTGTTCATCACTGATAACCATGCCACTCAATTTTGGCTATGAGCATTGGGAACTTGTTTTCGATGAAATATCAATTATTAAGGAAGCCATCCGGAATGGTGCCAACCTGACAATGTTTGACAACAGAGACGATAAAACCACCCGAAGAAAATTTTTTTGATGAGAAGTTCTGATAACCATGAACACCCAGTCTCAAAGGAAACTTAATCATTATCCAGCAGAATGCATTTAGCTTCCATTCATAACATGTTCGTGCATGAAATCACCAGTGTTTCCAGCACATTGAGTTTCACTTGCAGAGTTGAAGTAAACAAAACCATGAATAAGGAAACTAATACTTGTCCACTAGACAATGTGCCCAAATGCTGTATTGCTTGTGTGACCAAAATGTAATTCTGCACCACATTTTTGAGGACTGTAAACCCATTCTTTCCAATTCCCTTGCACTCATTAAATGTTGGAATCATGAGTATGCCATAGTTCTTTTTATCAATTATGCTATAAAGGAAAACACAATCATCAAATTGGAAGTTGAAGAGATCATTGAAATAATGATGGATTACATGTTGAAGTCTGGGATTGTTAATCAGATCACCGTAATTACAGTCATGTAAATAAGCTATTTCAAACTGGTGACTGTGGACTTGGTCCAAAATGTCCCAACAAGTGAAGTTTTATGACAAGTACTGCTGGTATATCCAGTTTTAATGCCTTTAAGAGGTCTACAAAATGCAATCAATGAATTTATTTATGAAACAAGATGTTCAACCTCAAATGAATCTAATCATGGGAAAAGGACTATTATGTACATTTGAATTATACATACATCACTTTCATGAATACTTGTCCCCATAAAGAGAGGCGAAAGTTGCGACCAAATCTATGATCCTGAGTCATAGGTGCAAGTAGTAAATGTCAAATTTTGTTCTTGCTCCTATCATTTGGGGAGACAGAAAAAATATTTTGTTCGTATTTCAGTAGATCTGAACAGAGGAAACTACACTTTTTATGATGGAATGGATTCACTGCAACTGATTGTTTTTTGGTGTATTTTCTTTTCTGTTCTCTTTTGATGTTGTTGCTTGATTTCAACAAAAATATTCCAAAAGAATATCCTGAGTCTCCTCATCCTGTTTCTGTAGATTCAGAGTATGAACTCAGATTCATTGTAATGCATAATAGGAAACAGTTCAACAAACGTCATTACTATCAATATTTTTGAAACTTTGTTACTCTCCAGTGGTCGAAACTAGATGATGAGTATGTTGATCAAGTGTGCGAAAATATTGTTCTTATTGATGTCTTTGGTGGTGATTCCTGTGCACTTATGTTGCAATACAGCCTTCAAGATTCAGATTCTTATAAAGTATGCCTAGAAACTGACAGTCTACCCACTCAACCAACACAATCACCATCCAAAATAACGAATGTTTCCTCAGATCCCCTAATGACAGAAACAACAGGATCACAAGAAAAAGTAGCCACACTTTGCCCCCAGTAGAAGATGTTGAACCAACACCTGCTCAAAAGAACACTGAAGTCACAGGGCGGTCAAGTCCAATATCAAAAGGAAATGCAGACATCAACCTCATTGTTGGAGGTGTAGAAGTAAGTGACAAAAGCAAAGCAGTCCATGAGTCCAACACCAACCCCAATATTTGAGATATCAAAGGGAACAGTGACAATGTCAAAGCCACAACAAGGTGGAGTCCAGCACCATCAGAGGGTAATGATCCTGATGCTGTCCCATCTTGTTATACAAGATTAGTTATCTCAATGTTTGATGATCTGGTGGGTCTAGGACATGACAGCAAAATGCAGGAATCACTCTGGCTATGACCACAGATGAAAATCAGGTTGATGAAATAGCTGATCCGGAAAATGCAGATACATCAAGTCAGTTGTTGCTTTAGCACTGTCAACAAGTTTCAAAGCAATTGTTGGTGGAGCAGCACCAAATCATTTTTTGGGACATTGGCAATATTAAGAGACCCAAAATGTGGGCATCAGTCAACCTGGTCTAATTTTGTGAAAGCAGGCCTGAAAGATGAGAGGAGCATCTTGGACCAGTGTTTTTTTTGAATTATGAGCCACTTCTAGCTTCATTATGGCCATTTGTAAAACGAACCATCATAAGCTGCTCCAGGAAAATGAAAAAACTTCAAGGTGGGGTGTGGGAGATGACAAGCAAAGAGTTTAGTACTCATTCCCAACTTGCTCAGACATACAAAGAGTATTCCTCTCACTCATCAACTGAAGTCGATATTTTGTCAAGTTACAATGGAGATGGTTGTGATGATGAACCTGAAATTACAAACTACAAAAAGGTGGGACAAGAGTGTACAGTTGAGCATTTGTCAGATATTATTGGTCTTGCACTTAGTTGGAAATTTTGGTAACATGTCTTCACGTGTCATCATGATGCCGACAATGTTGGCTGGAATTGAGCCGACGTCACCATGTTGCTGACATTGTGACTGGAGTCATGGGTGGGTCACATGTTGGTTGACGTGTCATAACACGACCGCCCATCCAGATCCACAACTGCTAGGGCCGTTACTCCATTGGAGTTTAATGGTCATTTTTTAGTTTTAATGTATATTAATGCATCTTATACCATTTTGTGACTTGCGCCCACCGCAGTATGCCAATACATTGCAATTTTCTGCAAGACTTTGCTATTTTTTCTCTATGTCCAAAAGAAACAGCTGACATGTTGGCTGACCATGACATGTCATGTTGTCTGGCATGGTCTGGACAACAGAATTTGACAACATGTTGGGCCGACATTCCCAACATTTTCCCAAAATGTCAACATGTTGGCAACGATATGTCATTTGGGGGGGGGGTCAGCTGACATAACACAATGTCAACATTTCCAACTAAGGCCTTGCATTTGAACAGGAAGAGGATGACATGATCAAAGATGATGATGATGTGAATGGAGATGGCGATGTTGCCACATCATGTAATGTCATTGAAGATGTGAAGGAATGCAATCTCATTGATGAGTCTGAGGTAGATTATGATGGAACAGACATCAGTGACAGTCTTATGAAGTGGCAGGAGGTCTTGGCAGCATCTATTGATGATTTGTGTTTTGTCACAAGGGATGCCATATTTAAGTTGTCAAGAACATGTAGAGGGCCAATCAGTTGGGAAACAAAACAAAAATCCATCAGTGAGTGGCGGCTCAGTCATTTAATGAGAAAGGATCTGATGTAGCAACCTTATGTGAAAATGTTATCATGCAAAATGTTCATGCAAAATTGGAAATGAGCAAACAGATGGTTCGTGAGGTGCCTACAACAGCAATAGAAGACTATTGAGTGCTTGCAATTTATACTAAGGCTTACACCAAATGGTTTCTATGTGATGCTGGCAAACAAAACTGGAGGAAGAGTATTCAGAAGGGGTAATATTGTGTGCTCTTGATGATCGTTGAATTTGATCACTCAATGGGAAAGGGGAATGACTGTAAACGATTTGAGACTGTTAAGTGAAACAAGAAAAGAAGCATTTATGTGTTGAGTGATGCAACAAGTATAGTAGTTGATATTGGAAAACTTGTTGAGGAGTAATCTGATTAAATTGGGAAATTTATTTGCATAAACAAATTGATATATCTCTATGTTGCCTCACTCGATCTTAACTGTTCTATAATGTTCCTGCATAGAGTTTCAACATTATAAGATACTTAAAAATTGCACAACAAGACAGATTCTAAGCCCAGACACTATAGTGTTTTGACTTGCTCATAGCAGATGAATTTCAGTACCCCTAGTGATAGTTAGTAGCCTTATCTAGAATGCCATGGGTTCTGATCAAGATTTGACCTCACAAGATCAATATCCCATTCAAAAATTGTAGTATCAGTGATATTGATTCAAGGTACCACTTGAGATGTGAGATGGCACATAAATGGCTAGTACTTAAGTTCTTTACTGTCATAACATGTGAAATAGTACAAACTAGTAGTAATGTTAAGTTACAAGGAAAAATCAGGTCACCCTGACCAACATCAATGTCCTCCTCCACTTGTTCAGGCAAAGGTGGCAAAAATTTTAAATCCAAAACCAGCAGATATTGCAAGTGTTCTTTCTTTTCATTCTTAGCCAACTGACAATAATGTTTATGAAGCAATCTCAGGTTTTTCTTAATTAACATTATACGCCCAACACCTTCTTCCTTATGTCTATAATGGCAAAGAGAAAGGACACTTCTGGCATTGCTCCAAATGCACTCTGAAGGTGTAGAAGTAGCAGGGATGGCTAAAACCTTCATAGCAATATTGGCAATAAATGGATACTTAGAACTATTCTGCTTCTGCTATCCCAATGAATTGTTGATTTCAGATTCAGCAGGGGCATGCACCATTTTTTGCATCTCTAGGGTAATGCTCCAATTCCACGACACATGTTTGTTGGATGGATTCCTCATCATCATCTGGTATCATGATAGCCATGTCACTGTCAACAACACACATCAATGATGCATGTGATATGCACTTCATTTATGTATAATGCCATGTCAGTGTTGCATGTGGATATGCATAAGGAGTATTCACTATTCACAAGGTATTCACATGCATACGTGCACATGTATCATCCATGTAAATTCAAAATCTCATCTCAGAGCTCAGATTGGAGTGGTTTGAGATGAGACATTTTCTCAAATGAAAGATTCTCCTGTCTCTATCTTGAATTCTTGATACAGAACCATCTCTAAGATTTTGGCATATTGAAAGTTTGTGACTCCTACCAGTATCTTATTGAAAAGAGATGACCAAGGAAGATTATGGCAATCACTGATGAAAGATTTGAGAAGAGAAGAAATATCTTGGCAAAGTATTAACAGATTCCATTTGGATTCATGTGTACTAAGCTACCATCCTGTAACATATTTTTGTAACTTTCATGCAATCATGTCTGGAGGTCAGATTTGGTGATTTGTTAATAATTCCTGTGTATTTTTTATACAGTTTTGGCATGAGTGATCTGGGGGAGCAGATGATGACCTCTGCCCTAATTCTAGAAGTACCAGCCATGAAAAGAAGTTGCATGCTGAGGCTTTTTGGCCATCATTCTTTTACTTAAATAGTTATTCCAAGACCATGTTTGCTCAACTCTGCCGCCACCCCAACAGAACCGCTTTCAATCATTTTATCAGACCCATGTGAAAATCAAGAATTCACCACCCAAATGTTGAGAGGTGGCAGGTTCTTGGCCTCTGATGGATTTGCCACTGCAATTGCAAGAGGCATGTCTGTGGAACTCACAGATGCCTGAGAGCCGCCCTCATAAGCCAAGTCAAGTTGCTCAGTGGTGAGGATGTGTAAACCATTGGGGACTTGTAAACTGCCACATCAAGTACAGAGATCGCCAACACTGTTGAGGGGATGCCTAAAAAATTTTCCACCATCAAGCAGGAGGAAATCCCAACAGTGTTGAACAAACCTGGTGGATGAAGCCACTTGCTGCCCTGCAGTGTGCCCTACTGTCACATGCATCCAGAAAGGCATCCTCTCCTCCATGGAGAATGACTGATCTATTGATGAGACTCCTTGTGGTGAGGGAATCAAGCCATTGACTACCCTCCCTATTGTGAAGCTCCTCTCACCATGGTGAAGGTTAAGCTGACAAATCACCAAGAAGAAGGGGTGCAGCAAAGGTATGTGCAATATGACACAAAGGATACAGACAATCAGACAATGCCCTTCTGTACTGACACCATTAGGCCTCATCAAGGCAGCTCAGTCAAGGAGATGGGGTCTAAGGGTGCCACATAAGATCATGAGATTTCAAAAGGTATGAAACACTATGGTGGTATTAGTCCACATGCCTCATTCTGTGGAAAAATCCATAGAGAGAATGCTGAGGAGGAGCAAGAAGAACAAGCAAACCTGCAACTTGGTGACTGTAAGCAAGAACAGAGAGGATAAGGAAGAGGAATCTGAGTACACCAAAGGGTCCAACGATAGGGATGATCAGCTAGAGGATCTGAAACAGGAGGGACCAGCAAGTACTACTCAGTGAAGACCCAGAATGGCAAGGAACTGGCAAAGATGTTCATCCACTTTGCAACTGTCTCCAATTAGATGTTAATGCCATCATCATTTACTTTGGGGTATCAAGCCCATCAATCTTGGCCAACTTCCAGCACAATCATTTAAAGAAGACCTTCATCCAGTAGAAGCACCAACCAAATCATGATGTCCCTGAGAGGGCTATTGTCTTATCACTGCCTCAGCAAGACAATAGCAAGGGTGTTGCCTGGGGGGCCTTCTGTCGTGCTCATTGAATTCATTGGCAGAAGAGCAGTTTCCAGTCAAAAATGCTAAAGAAGGATCATTTTGAGCCCTTACGGCATGAAGGGGGGTGGAAGATCAAAGTAAAGGATATTCCATACCTCATTCATGGGCCATAATACAAGGGGCATATCACCATGTCCAAGCACTTCTTTGTCTCAACATCATAGGGAGATGACTTCCCCTAGACTATGTTGTCTGACCAACATTGGCAGCACCATTATATGTCAAGGCCATGGAATCATGTAGCATATTTTCAGGCAGTTTCCCAGACTTGATTAACTTTGATGAGATGGACTATCAGTGCCGCAGTTTGATGAGATTGAACTATGGAGTGATGCTCTTCACCCGATCACCACGGACAAGATGGTTCTTGCTCATTAGGAATCTGGGAGCTGCTCCAATTGCCAAAGCCATACTTTCCACCAAGAGGTGCCATTGTGTTCCTTCTTGCATACATTGCATTTGCTAGTTCTCATGGAGAGGTTCACCTTATTCCAAAGAAGGGCAAGGGCTTACAGAGTTGTCGTCGGGCCTTTTTTGCCTGCAAGGGCCAGTTTGCCGGCATTAACACTGCTCACCTTGAATGTGACTTGGCCCATGAAGTGATCCAAAAGATGCAATATGAAGGAGAGTCTTGAAGCACTCATGGCTCATCCCAGGTCTCATACTGCTGAGGTTAAAGCTTCTCTGTTTTCTGATGAACTTGGAATAGAGCTCTGGGGTCAGGGGTAGTATATGTCAGAGTAGAAGTGTGAGGTGAGTGAGATTTCAGCAAAATTAAAATTAAAATTGCCATCACTAGCCAAATTAAGGACTCACAGCTCATCCCAGGGCTCAAACTGCTAAGGTTCAAGCTGCTCTAGTTGTGAATAAACTCTGAGCTCTGGGAATGGGGGTAACATATGTCAGGGTAGAAGTGTGAGGTGAGGGAGATTTTTTTAATGCAAAAAATTGAAATGACCATCCCTTTGCCAAGTCAAGCACTCATTGCTCATCCAAGGCTCAAACTGCTTAGGATCAAGCTGTACTGTTTGCTAATGAACTGAGAATTGAGCTTTGGGGTCAGGGAGGAAGTTGTGAGGGTAAAAGTGAGAGGTCAGTTGAGATTGTCACAAAATGAAATTGAAATGGCCATGGCCTAATGGCCAGGGCCTTGGCTAAATTAAGCACTTGTACCTCATATCCTGGCTCACACTGCTGTGGTACAAGCTGCTCTGTTTAGAAATGATTTCAGAATTGAGATCTGAGACGAGGAGGAGATCTTGTAAGGGTAGATGTGAGTGGTTACTTGAGATTGGAACAAAAATGAATCAAAATGGTCTGGGCCTTGGCCAGATTAATCACTCATGGCATGTCCCCAGACGCAAACTGATAAGGTTTCAGTTGTTTTGTTAGGAAATGATCATAGAAAAGGGATCTGAGGTCAGCGGGAAATGTTGTGAGTGTAGAAGTTTAGTGTCAGCATTAATTCAATTGAAGGTGAGCTGAAAAAGGCCCATTCTCAGCCAAAACAAAAACTCATTGCTCATTCAAGGGACTTTTCTGAGGTGGATGATGATGAAGACCATTTCTTTGGAGAGTCTGGGTCTGATGGTGGAACTATTGGAGGGTAGAGGGAGGGAGGAGGATGGTGTTGGTGAAGGTGATTTTTTGGCTGATGTTAAAGGAACCAGAACAGTGAAATGACAAGGAATCCCACCAAATCCTTCAGTGCAATGGGCAGACATAGTGCAGCAATGAGGGCAATGACATCAGATTGCAGTAATTGATTGAAGAGGGTCTGGTATGGTCAACCGTGTTGGTGAGGGTGGTCTTTTTGGCCAATGTGACTGATGTTGAATGGCCCAGAATGGTGTGGTGGCAGAGAATCATGCCAATTTTTTTGATGTGATGGGTGGTTGTAGTGTGCTGATGAGAGTGATGGTGACAGATTGTTGTGATTGGTCAATGGGGGTTGGGTAGGGTCAAGGGGGTGGGATGATTGATGTAATTCTCATGGTCAATGAGTTTAATGGGGCACTGTGGCTGCAATTTTGTATCAGCTACCATGATAAGTGCATGGCCTGTGCATAAGAAAGATGATACAAACAATCTTATTGGCTTTTTATTTCATCTAATTTATTCAAGTACTGTATTTAATTAGATGTTAGTGTGATCCCAATTTACATGCTCTTGCTGGTTACTGTTTCCGCAACATGCACATTTTGAGTGGTTACTATGTCTCACTGACCAGAAAATATACCGTAACCTGTAATTCCACCATAATCACTTCCTAATTTGGAAGTAAGATTCATATGTATGCTTTGCAAAGTTTTGGAATGAGAGATATGGGAAAACATGAGTAACTTGCTTTTTGGTGATTCTACAAATTCCTATGTAGCATATATACAAGAAATTTGGCTGTGTCCCAGTTCATGCAGATCAAGACCTCTACCATAATTCTGAAAACATCATCCATGCAACCAAATGGCATGCTGGGGATATATGACCATCACTGTTTAAGTGAAATAGTTGTTCCAAAACCATATCCCGTCAGCTCAACCATCACCATGACAACACTGCTTTCAATCCATTCATGGATATATATCTACAGGGGCTACCTGCACTAGGCCATCAGGCAATAGAAGAGCACTAGGTCCAAAAGATACCTCATGGACCTAGGTTGTAAAATTTGGCGCGATTTCGGCGGAATTCCGCATTACTCCGGAATATTTACTATTTTTGGCCATAACCTGATTACTGTGCAATCAAGATTACTGTTGTGATCGCAAAGTAATTAGCTA
>JALLPD010000038.1:0-25453 GCA_036940065.1 Cyclotella cf. meneghiniana
GATCGTCGAAACGATTTGACATTTGCAAATCGTCCTACAAACTCACAGCCTAAGAGATGCCCCAAGCGTTAAAAAAAGCTTGATAATCTGCAATTTACTGTACACTCAAAGCATCATTCACAACTTTATTTTATTGAAGAAAGGAAGTGATCATCACTGCCCAGTCACCGCCAGTCACTTTCGGTCATTTTTCGTCAGCGGCATGTCACAACGCAGAGAGCTCCACATGTGACCTCGTCACTGCCCATTCAACGGAAAACGGTGGACCCCACCACCGTACAATACCATTCTCTTTTTGTCGGGTTGACAGCTCTTGACTATGCTGTGACCTCCTTACTTTGTGACCCCACGAGATTACAACATCCCCGTATCCCCTTGATGTATACGGTACTATTCTACGTTTATACCTCGAAAATATGTGAAAAAAATTGCCACTTTTTTGGCGTATGGCACTCGATGGTAGTGGCCGGGGTCATTTTTCTGTGTTGCGAGTGTTTTCACACCACACTTACACGACTAAGAAGCATCACGCTGAGTAAGCGTACAATGTGCAAACCATGATAACTGCCGTCGACAATCTGAATCAGAAAGGATTGCCACACAACATTCACATAATTTCGCCATTTCTCCAAAATCGAAAATAATAACCATGATCATATCAGCTGTTTCGACGCGTTCTCAGCCGATCGACCTGCCCACTCCTGCAAACCAGACTTCAGAATGCGACCAAACCCCAAAACACAACAGAACAACCAAACACGATGTCGAGGAAGAACGTATCGCGGCGTCACCCTTGTTTGGGATTGAAGAGGGTTCTTCGCGACGTCCAGCTAAAGAGTCACGCCGTCTTGCGTCGAGAGTGAAACGAATGACCCCAGCTGCTACTTCGAAATTCCATTGGGAAGGGTTCGGTTCGAGCTTCAACTCGACTGGATCCTCGTTTGTAAGTGCTGCAAGCCAGAGCAGCGTGTATCAGTATGTTGATGAAGATTTTGACAACGTAGAGGAGGAAGAGAAAAGTTCATCCGATACAGTAAGGACTAGGCGACGTTCGACTGTGTCTGCACGCAATTCTTTTAGGCTATCGCTGCACGACACCTTGTTGGATGACAACGAAAGGACCGCTTTCACTACTACACTGACGAAAAGCGAGTTCTTGGCAGAGATAATGAATGGTTTCTTGGATGATGTCTCCGATAAAAACCTACATGACCACCTTTCATCTGCGCGTCAAGGTTGTTGTGCCGGTGACGGCACCACACTAGAATCGGAATAGGATTGTCGATGCAACTTATCGAATGCAGGTCGGGCCGAGACCTTGGTCGTGCTAAGCGTTCTCGCTGGTATACTGCATGTGGGAATATTTTTTAAGCAAACAGCGATCCAGAAACGAATCAAGATCAGACTCAATGTTTTGTCGTCTAGAATTCTGCCGGGAACTGATGTAGCTTTTACATGTTTTAAAGAAACCCTGCCACTATTTGTTTTGATACTCTTGTCTTTTTAATCAGCCTGAAGTGAACAAAAATCAGACTGAACGCACAAGAAACCGTACAGCAGTAGCGACTAGTTATATCTGGTGCGGTGTGAGAGTAGGAACCATGACTTTTTTAACACTCCCCATGATGGAGGCATGAATGGTACCATACGCAAGGCGACAAAAGTGCTTAACACGATTACTATGACCCAAATGAAGTGAGGTTGGGAAACACTATATTAAACAGTACCATAGTTGAATTTCTCATTACAATAAAATTGTACTTCAGCAGAGAGAGTAGAGGAACAGCAACTTAGGAGAAACCTCTTTAGTAATGGAACGGCGTCCAACCAGTGTAGAAAACAATAAACGCAACATTTTGGTTGAGGGTCATTTTTTATGCCCCTCAAGAAAAAGTACAGTACACCAGAGAAGGAAGATACAGGAGTACCGCACGATCAGGGCCCTGACCAACATGCCACGACCAATGGATTTTTTTGCTTGTTTTTATGTGTAAGAATCGTGCCTGTGATAAGACAATTTTGCGTAAATAGGAGCGAGCAGCCTCGAACACAAATTTGAACTGGCATTCATCCTCAATCTAAATCGTGTACGATTGAGGCCTCTTCAGATGACATACTGTCAGTGCTCACAACTTTTCTGTCATTTTTCGTTATCTGTCACTTCACTCATCAACTATCCACCATCTCAAACATGGCTCGAAGCAAAATCCACCGCAAAACCAACACCAGTCATCAGGCATCTGTAGAAATCCATGACAAATGTCATTGTTGCGTCAGCAAAAAATCTCTGAACCAGTCACATCATCTCACACCTGCATTCCTTGGGCATCGATGCCCACAAGATGCATACAATGCAATCAAATTCCACAGCAGAACTCTTTCCGACGAGGTTTGCCGATTTCTACTATCGAACCCACCAAATCTACGTCTTTTCATAGAATTCTGGTCCAGGCCAGAGCAAATATCACTTACATCCGGTGCCTGCGCGGACACTATTTGTGGATGCTCTTGGATGATAGCACTTAATTACCTGTTCTTGGGCCAAGTTGATGCTGCTCGTGCATTCATGTTGAATGGTGGCTTTATACATCAATGTGCCCAAAAACCAATCGAAGACATCCTTATCTTGTGCCAGAGAGGCTCAGCACCATTGTGCGATCTCGTTGTAAAGAAAGAGCTACCATATTACCAGAATGCCTTTGCGTCGTCTCATTTGAGAGAACACATGGAGAGGTATTTGATGAGCGTGCTGCCGCCAGACTTTGTGCGACGAATGAGCTTTGCGGCACATTCTGGGCACCAGACAGGAATGTCCACTTGGGTCAGCAATTATGTCAGTGTAATTGGGAATGATTGGAGATCTTCATCACATCGAACCAAACGAGTTATTAAGGGTGTCGACGATTCAAGTATTCAAATTACCATGCTCCATAATGAAACAGCACTCTCAACTTCAATTCGAGTTTCACATACTTTGAAGGAGTTATTTATCAAATTCTCCGAAGAAAAAGGAGTTTCATTAAGATCACTCAGATTCTCTTTCAAAGGGAAACCATTGTTTTTGAGCTCTGCCTCAAACAAGACACCTGCACAACTTGGTATGAAAAATCATGATGTCATCCATGTTTTTTCAACCACATCAATTTCTTCGTCTCAAGATGATCTAGAGTACCCGACTGTAATATGTACGCACAAAGAGCCATCAAAGAACGTAAACAAGCACTGCAGAAGCGAAGGCAAGAGAGTGAAGTCCATCACTTCCAGCATAACCGTGACAACAGACATCGCACAAAGCCACAAGCTCCAGCACTCTCAAGCTCTTTCAAAGTTATTTGAAGAAGTTGAGCCTAAGTTCAGAGCCATTCGCCAGCGATTGAATACCTCGGCCTTGGAGCGAACCTTGCCCAAAGAAAAGTCTGCCAAGATGGCATCATCTCCACCGGCGCAAGAAGCAGCCTATAATGCTGACATTGCAGTTGTGGGTGGCAAGGCTGGCAGGTCATTTTATGTCATACAAGTTGGCGAAGTCCACAACTTGTACAAGTCATCAAAGAAGTTAACTGGCACAATTCCCGAATTTCACATGATTGATCTGCATGGATATACCCGGCTGGATGCACTAGATAAGCTGAACGAATGCTTGCCTCGATGGGAAAAGTATGCAATGGAAGGGAGTTACCCTTTTGTGGCCCCGGTATTGATCGTTTGTGGCGGAGGAAATCAAATTATATCAGAGACTGTGTCGAAATGGATCAAACATAACAAAGTATCGAATGCCCCCAGAAAATTATTTGCTCGTGCTGCTTAGTCTGCCTTTATAACTTCTATATATTAATATAAAACTATCATAAACGGGTCCAATGGTACGTGTATATGAAGCAGATTTGTACATGACTATCGAAGAGGTCCATCCATCAAAAAACATCATAAACTCGAATTCCCTTTGGGGCAACTTTCCTTACACCATAAAACATTAGAGCAGTGTGTCTAGTTCTAGGCTTATGAACATTCAATATGCATTAGTATTAGAATTAATAAAGCTGATAGATTCCGTAGGGTCCCGTCATCTAAACATGCAATGGCGAAATCTTCTACCGATGATCAAGCAACAGTTTCTCATTCCATCACGGTCAAGGCGGCCCACGAAAGTGTCAGATATTTGCAAAAGCGACCAACAGAGAAACAATCAACGAACCCACAGCTACAAGTGCTGAAGAGCTGCTACGAGGAACTCCTTCGACATTGCCATCACCTTCTTTAGCCACAGGCTTCTCAGCGGCGACCAACTCCCCAAGGAAATATGGTTTGATGGTGTCTTCTGCTTCAGTAAACACAGGGTCAAGAGAGCCACCACCTAAATTCTCAAAACAGTCACATAGATTTAGAATGGTAGGATAACAGAACTGCTGCTCCCCACAATCACTGTCAGCTTGACATTTTGGGCCGCAATGCTCGCGTGCACTGACTTCATCGAACCCACAGCGACTTTCGGTATTGGCCATGTCAAGATCTTTGCAGACAGGATGACTTCCTTCTTCAAATGTGTTGCAGTAGTTGAGTTGAATGCCCCAGCATTCTTCCCCGCGAGCGCATTGAATGTGATGCGTGCATTGCGGCTTGCAGTTACTCCTAGCATCAACTTCTGTGACACCGCACCTGTATCCAAATACTGGCAAGAGATTGTCAGGTAGCGGAGCACTCTGAATGACCATTTCCTCAGTTTCAGTGACTTCTCCCTTGTCAACGTAGCCCGTGCAATACTCTGAACCTTCCCCACAATAACCATATTGTGAGCAGCATTGGCCTGACCCGCAGACTCCGTTTCCAACACCTCCACCTCCGCAAGTGCCATCAAGGTTGGATCCGTTGTCAACCACATAGCAGTATCCCTCGCCAGGTCCGCAATATCCCCACTGAGAACAACAATGATCGGGATCGGCGCACAAGCCCTCGCCAGCATCTCCACTACCACATTTGCCTGCATCCAATGATGGTGTTGGTGGAGGATAGAAGCCAGAAGGAGTAGGAGCATTGGATGGGCCATCGCAGTATTCCGGAGTTGTTCCGCACCAACCCCACTCAGAGCAGCAGTATCCTTCCCAGGCACAAATTCCATCGCCGCGATTACCGTTCCCGCATGTCCCAACAATGGGTTTGGGCTTCTCTACCGGATGGCAGATGCAACGTACACATTTGTCATCTACACAGCACATATCATCAGGACAAGTATTCGTGGAATTGCTATCACACGTGATGGTTTCAGCCATGGTCTTGCTTGGATAAGGAGAAGGGACAGGCGTCGGAAGAGTCATGGTAGGGGCCGGAGTGACGGCAGGGATGTTAACAGTCGGTGCAGGTGTCGTGATCAACGTAGGCGAGCCTGATTCAACGGGTGGTAAGGTCTGGGGTGCCGAAGTAGGAGCTTTGTAGTCGCAGCCACCCGACTTGTCATCTACGTCAATGACTCCGTCGTTGTTCGCGTCCGCGCAAGTGTATCCCTCTCCGTATGAACCGCAGTCACGAACGAATGGATCATCAACGCAACGAGGATTGTCGGAGGTGAATTTGCATGAAAAGCGACAGTACTGCCCGTCCTCGCAACCATTTGGCCCATCATCGTTAAACATATCACAGTAGCATCTCGGAACAAGATCCTTTTCGTATACCTCGCAAATGTAACCTTCTTCGCAGCCAAAGTTGGTTTCTTTGTTGCATACACAAGTGCTCGTGGACTGATGGCACAAAAGGCCTTCAATGCACTGCGCGTCGGAAGTGCACTTGCCTCCAATATCAGATAGTTGGGTGGGCTTTTCGGTCGGCGCAGGCGTCGGAACAAATGAGACTTCAGGAAACTCCGGCATTGTATCAACAGGCTCACAGTAATCCAGACGCTGAACCCATGTGTACTGAGAGTATTCCTGTTGCAAAAAAGCGAGGAAGGCGCCGCCTTGGTATATCGGGTTCACAACAGATGGCACGCTGGGGATAATGTCATCGGTGGCGCCTGATTTTGAAGAAATAAAAATGAGAGCGGAAAGGATGAGAAATCACAACGAGATGTCGCACCACTTGGTCGAAACACTCACCTTTTGGCCAAAACCAAATCACATCAAACCCGTAGTCATACTTGGTAATCAAAACACCGTCATCCCCCCTAACCTGTGCCACAATATTCCCACCCGTATAATACGCCCCATAGGTGAAATAAAGTCTATCGGCACTATCCTCGTAAGGACTGGCGAAATTGTAAACACTTCCCTCTGGAACGATTGACAATATTTCCTTCTCGAGCTCCTTCTCAACGTATAGTTCAAAGTATCGATCCATCGCCTCGATCAATACATCGGCAATGTCGGTACCGTACCCCGTCATATCAACGCATTTCAAGTACATTTCCACGTCCATGAAGCGTTGAACAAATAGAGCGGCATTCTCTTCGCTGAAGGTATCGTAGGTAACTTCCGTGACGTTGGAGTAGAAACAGTCCTGTTGGCAGGACTCGGGATTAAGAATTTCTGTGAAGGCGGTACCCTCGAAGGCAGAGGAGGTGTAGAGATCCCTGTCGAGGTCTTGGTAGGTGGGGAAGTCGCTGTCGGGGTTGAGGCAGGATATTTTTAGTGATTCCACTTGATAGTAGAGGCGTTGGACCTGATGGTTTGTCGGGGTGGTCGTTTGGAGTGCAAGTAAAATGCTAATTAGTAAGGCAATCCTCGGCATCCCATGGCAAGTTTGATAAATGAAACAGATGCGAAGGGGATTCGTAATCATTCGGGCCCCTGTGGCGCCCGTCCACGAACAATGATTGAACTCACATAGGTATCCGGATGAATGTAGGATTGTCCCGCCGCAGGCAATTCATTGATATCGTAATAATCAGGATAGCGCCACATACAGATTGAGAATTCTGGGATGGACATTTCCTGAGAGTCAATCGAGAGACAAAACGGAAATCGTTGTGAGAATGAATCAATGTTGCCGAATCATCAAAATAAATCCGAAGAGTACACGACATGGCGTAGAGCGTACCAAAACGGCACAATTATCTGGCAGCGTCTCCCCCATCAATGCTTCGACCCACTCATCGCGAAACGTTTCGGCGTATTCCTCCAAGGCTCCGAGCAATTCGTCGGTGTTATTTCCCGGCGAAATGGCAGTGGACAACGTGGAAATGCGAAGAAAGAAGTCATCTTTGAATTTGAAAGTTTTGGTGACAGTTCCGTTGGTGGCTTTGGAGAGAGAGCGGAGCTCGTGATGGTTTTGGGACGCCGGTTGAAGACGCGTCGCGGCGCCCAGTGCTGTGGGGGTAACACTTGTAGAGAGGAGGAGCGGCAGGCCGTGGTAGAACCTCATGAGAATTGTTGTGTGATGCGATATGGCGATCGAATAGGATGGGTCGATTTGCAAATATGAGCGGATGACTCTGATTGACAATCTCGCTTTCAAATATTTAAGGACGCTTCCGTTGATTAGATGAGCTTGATTTTATGAACCCAGGTGGAGCGAAATAATAATTATTATAACATGCTCAGTCCCTTGGCACAGCGAAATATTTTTATGAGATTGGTTTTTCGGAGACTGTATGAGATGGTATTGTACACTCATATCTCTTCTGGAGTGAGAGACATGACGTGTGGCGCCTCATTCGCCATCATTGTCGGACGATTTTGATGAACTTGTGCAATTCTGTCGGGGGACCTTCATCGTGCATTGGCACGGATGAACGAGGAATCAACCATGATTAGATAACGAAAATATTTGCTGCGAAGCCAAGAGGCAATCGCCAAATTTGTAATTCAAGTCGGCAAACATTGATTCCTATTTGACTTAAGTCATTCAGATGATTCGTACGAATTTTGGATGAGAAGCTTCGACAAGATCTTTGGTCATGGAAGGAGAGGAAGATGCGGGAGTTAGTGTTTACATTGAATCGTGGGTCGTTACCGGAAGACGTAGAGCCTTGACATCACGGTATTATTCATTCAAAAGATTGAATGTTGAATCAACACAACATATATGAATAATTCCCAATATATATATTCCCAATATTTTCGCTTTCATGTATCAGAAGAAATATCAAGTCGTGATCAAGGAGCTTTCGCGTCATTGATTTTTGGATATTTCATAATAGTGTAAGTTGCCTCGTTTGGAAAAAAGTGAAATTTCATTTTATGCTGAATCCCCGTCAGCCCACCTCCCCCACCACCTTGTGTGCATCTGTAGTATACGATACACCATTGTGTCCGCCGTGCCACTCAATGAAGGCGACAACGGACAGCAATCCAGCTGCGAGCACTCCTCCTCACGATCTTCTTAAATATCCATCTCTTCATTCGATTGACACAGCCTGCCTGATGAAAGCGCAATCTCTCTTTATGACACGACAATTGCAATTTATTTCATGCGAGGCGTAGGCTAGGCATAGGAACTTCAACACAGTTTGTCTCAACAACAATGATTCGTCGTATCAAATCATGCCAATCGTGTCGCAAACGATTTACCACTGCTTCCGGTGAGATATTATTTCAGCGCTAGTCATTTGAATGTATCTTCATTTTGTATTGTATTCTGCTTCCACTGGTCTTTTAGTGGTCTCTTATCATTGTTGCGGGCTCTCTCATGTTCATTGTTCATTGTCTCTGCTATCTGACTCAAGGTGCAACACTCTGTCTATCTTGCCGAAAAGATGAAACCACACTGGATAGCCATTCCCTCGTTTCATCAGCTAATATTGATTGTTCTCACAGAGCTACCCTGGAGGACAGCTCGGAATCAAACCTCGTAGGAATATCAAACATATGCGACAATATTGACAATGATACAAGTCTGGCGCCCGAAGAGATTCAATCCTTCAACAAGACTCCAAGGGGAGGGGAAAGCTCCAGCGAATACAATGAAAGTGCAAAATCTGAGACGCTTACGCTCGGCACGTGTGATGAGAAGGGTGGTGCTGTGAAAGGTTCGATTTCTCCGGGCTCACCAACAAAAGTGGCGAGTCACCATGAATCTATGGAAAATCTACATGATTTTTATGCAACCAGCCGTAATCTGGATTTTCAAAGAAAGAGAATCGAAGAAACCTTAGATCCTCAGGAGAACTGCTCTGGTCATAATAAGAAGATCAAGCTTTCAGTTCATGATCATGACATCAACGACGACAACAGAGTAACATGTGATTTTGCACAACATTATCAAGCCCATGACTTTGCCAAACGCAATGACATAGAATATAGCAAGATCGATGAAAGAAAACCTGAAATCCCTAGCTCGCGTGAGATTTGTCCTACAGAAATTATCCCGTTAGATGAATCAACCTGCAACAGCGGAGGTGAAAGTGGGCATGGCCTGCCAGCACACTCTGACGGAATCGATCGCAGCATCCATAAACATGATGGATGTAATATAAGTGAGGATGACGAGTCTGAAATTTTGTGCTGGGATGCATCGGAACCTGAGCCATTTTGCTTAGGAGCAAACAATTTCGACTATGATGATGGCGATTGCACTAAACCTGATATAAAAGAGCAGTCGAATTCTTGCTTGTTGACTAACACGGACAAAGTTTCGCATGATTCCGAAAACGGCCTACAATCAGCGGTACAGTCACCCACACGAGATGTGTGCTATATTTGTGGATCAGATCTTTCCAAGCTGAGCACAGGCATTCGTGGACGTGTTGCTCACATGAAGAGATGTTCCGCAAAATATGGCATGGTGTCTTCAAGTAAGGATTCGGATTATGGTTTAGACTTTGATGCATTGGGAGAGGAAAAACGAGTGGAGTTGTCAATATCTCGGCCATCCAATGGAAATACAGGCAATCCAATATTCAATCCGTATGCCAAAGATAAATGGCATGGAGATGCGGCTATTGACTTGGATGCAAACAAACCGCTTGGGGGCCTCGAGCCAAACGTTTTGATGAAGAGCAAGCCACAGCAGACAATGTTGGATAGATTTTTGAAAGCGCCTGTTCGATCTCTAACCAACGTACTAATGGCTGGCTCTCGAAATTTAGCCAAGAGCAAAGCGATCGAGGATAAGAAAAAGTCCGATGCATCCAGTGGAAGCAAACCTCAAGGGAAATGGGGTGGTGGGGGGTGGGCTTCCAAACAAAACAAGGGGTATTGTCCTTGTTATAAAAAAATACCGGGAACAGATTTCATTTGCGATGGATTTTTATATGCAAGGTAATGTATATTTTCATTTTGCTTACTGTGTTGGACTCCAAACCCACCAAATTGTTTCCCCTGTCGCGTCTATAAGCCACTCTCTGTCGAGCAACTACTTTTTGACCCACTTCCATTCGGATCATTATGGTGGCATCACGAAGCAGTGGAATGAGGGTACGATCTATTGTTCAGTCCCAACAGCAAACCTCGTCCATCAGCAACTGGGGGTAGAAAAACGTTTCTTGCATCCACTTCCTATGAATACACCTACAGTACTTGCAAGCAAAGATAAACCAATTACAGTTACTCTACTTGATGCGAATCATTGCCCAGGTGCAGTAATGTTTGTATTTGAGGTGGGGAATAAAAAAATCCTGCATGTTGGTGACTTTCGTTGGAATCATGCATTCATGATGGCAATGCCACAGCTGCGCGCATTCTCCAATATGACACCTCGATTGGATGAAATTTTTCTTGACACTACTTACTGCGATCCGAAGTATACGCTCCCAACTCAAGATGAGGCTATTGCCGCGGCGATTAAAGTTGTGAAGGACGAAATGTCGACGGCCAACATGATGGGGACCCAAACGCTCCTTTTGTTTGGAAGCTATACCATTGGTAAAGAAAAGATATACCTATCGGTCGCGGAACACTTGCGGACGAAAGTTTATGTTGACAAAAGACGGTTAAGAATCTTATCCGCGTTGGAATGGCCGAAGGAGCGCATGAACATGTTTACGACAACAAAATCTGAGTCCTATCTATGGGTTGTGCCATTAGGACATGTCAACTTCAAGAAAATGCCCGAGTACATGGAGGATGGTAACAAGAACAAGGCATTTTCTAAGCCTTACGGTCGGGTTGTTGGATTTCGTCCGACGGGTTGGACCTATTCTACACCAAAGAAGTCCGCGAAGCCTTCAAGTACGTCCCCGAAGACGCAGAAACTTATCAGCAGTAAAACCAGTGGCAGATATACCGTGTATGGTGTCCCGTACAGTGAACATTCAAGCTTCCCCGAGCTAGTTGATTGTCTGCGATGTTTGAAACCCAAAAAGATAACCACAACTGTGTCTGTGTCGAAGTGTGAAGAGCAAAGCCACATGCTATTAAGTGCTGTAAACTGTTCTACATAATTCTATTTCCCGTTGTTGAATATACTTATGCGTTCACTACCAACTGCTTCTTAGCTCGACAAAATGGAAAAAAACATTGTTATATACAACTCATTCGAATCCCTGCAGGACTCGGGCTAGTAAACGCTAGACTGCGCAAAGTTGTGGAAGGTAGTCCCAGTTTAAGTTAATCAGTGCCAATATCTCAACCAAAGTTGTTTCATCTCCTGTCCTTGTTGCCTCTACCCGGCATGCGACCACCACGGCCAGCACTTCTGCCCCTCCCGCCTCGATCTCTTCTCTCAGCAATAGGTGGTAAGACTTCATCTGGTCCACAGGGCAGTTTATGACCTAGTTCTTCCTCCGTCCTTTTCTTCAATTCCTGCAATACATGAATCTGAGACAGCTTTTGTGGTGACAATAAATCCCAAAATACCCCTGACGGTTTCGGAAGTCTGTTTGGAACACGAATACAGCGTGAAGGTGTGACGATGATATCCACTGGAACATCATGCTGTGTCAATGTCCCAAATGGAGTCGTGGCTGGTATCCCCTCTGTTCCATCCTCCTCCTTCAATTGCCTCATCAAAACTTTCCAAGGTTCTTTCTCACCCGTCTCATCCAATACCTGACAATCATGAACAGTGGTGACTACTAATACCTTATTCGCATCCAAATTACCCTGTTGCGTCAATATCCCCCACTCTAACTCGGCAAATCCTTCTCCTTTTCCAACCCTCGCTCCCGTATTTGGACACACGGCCGTACTTCCGACAACGACCAAGTCGACATTGTATGATTCATACAAGGATACCGGAGTTCCATACTGGGCCGCTCCTTTGGAGGTGGTAAGTGCCTCAATTGGCACGTCGGGTGGGACCTCGTTCTTGCTCAGTGTCGAAAAGAATCCGGTTCGCAGACGTGGTTGTGGAGTCAATAATGTTTTCCCCGATTCAAGCACAAAGTGTCGAACTTTTCTCTGCGGCGTGTCAGGATTGACTTTGATAAGGTTGGCGTTTTGGAATTCAGGTAAACTTGCAAGATTTTTGGCCGCTTCGTCTGCCCCTAAAAAGTTCGGAATGCGGTGATGGACTGGCCTGTTGGGATCAATGAAAAATGAAGTTGAGCGATAATGGGGCGTTGTAAATCATTAATGCAAAAGTTGTTAGACACACATAATTTATGGCACACAAGAACATGACACGAACAGATTCAGTTCTCTCTACTGAAGTATGACAAAAAAAAAGCCAGTAGTCCAAGATAGCAACCGATGATAAATGTCAAGATAAACCACCAAATATGTCACCTTGGAAACTGAGCAACGTCCTTCTCCTCCATAAAATCCCACACCGCCTTGCGAATTCTCCATTTCCACGGAGTCCGCAGCTTGGCATATTCCTCCTCCGCCTGAGATTTCATCTCCGCCATGGCGATGGCATCTTTGGCGAGTCGATCGGATTCGTACGCGGCTTCGTCAAATTCTTCGACGTTGGACGACCGTGAGGATGACAGGTGAATGGGCGAGCGGCTGGAAACGGAGCGAACAGGTAGAGCACGACGCGAATGGTCGGATGGGAAATGCATCACATTGGGAGGAACCGATGCATGAGACGACGCGGAACGCCTTGTGCATGTCGGAGAAAACGCCGAACTCGGGCTGTTGGTGAATGCTAAAAGGGCAATGTGGCATATGAGTCGCCCTGAATGTCCTGTGGGTTTCATGTTCATGGAATGTGCGATGTACGGTGCTTTTAGTGTAATATAGAGAGGATGAGGAGGTGGAATATGCAATTGAGAAGGACTGCGACAATAATTATTGAGCTGATGTCGTTATTGCCACACAGGTACCACAATCTAAAAGTATCTTTGCTGACACTATTACGACACTAAAGAGACCTTTTACCTTCCTAGTATGGTACCTACCTAGAGAGCGAGGCCATCAACCACCTAAGGGCGGCCCCATACAACCAGATACAACCAGATACAACCTATGGTACAATACCCATGAACCATGACACTACCCGACACTACCTGAAACTACCATGAAAAATATGGGAAAACATGGAAAGCATGCGAGCATCACCAGACCTAGTAGACAGTATCTTCTCTACAACTTCCCAACGACGTGATTCTGCTATTCAATGGGAATGAAGAATAAAATGCGGTAGTTTGGCGTTATTCTTGCGGTTTCCCACGGGAATAACAACAACATTCGATACTCGAGAATGGGCGTTGCTGTTTTGGTAGGGCATACTGAATGCCATGTTTGATTTGTTCAATCGATAGTGTACGTTTTTTCATGATCTAATTCACTCGTTTGATAGCCAGTCCAGGACGTTCAGTCCTCAGGGCAGTAGTGTGAAATTTGATTCCCACGGAGTATTCATGTGTTTCACGTCCTCAACTAAGGATGCCGTTTTTCAGTTCGTTATATGTTTGAATTCGAAACGTCTCTCGGACATGCCTCGGATTTTTAAGCGAGAGAGGGAAAGAAGCCTCCAAAGCGGACAGTGGGAGGTTAAAACTGCTTGCGGTTAACGTCGACACGTAGACTTGCTCTTTGTCGCATTGGTTCGACGACCTTATGGTTCTTACCTTGGGATCGCTCTATGATCGTCTATGAACCGTTACTCAAAGACGACAATCTTATTGTTAGATCTACGAACGCAAACGGGTTAGTTGGCTTCATGTCCGATGAAAGCATGTCCACCGCAAAGTCATTTCGTACGAGCTTTGATACTTTTCGCCATCGGCAAACCACCAATATGGCTTCGATTGCGCAACCTGAACTAGTACAAAGCAATCATATTCTATGTAATCACTCCGGAAGTAGATCATCTGAAATCAAAGATCATACGAAAAACATTTCATCGGGTGGAGGTTCCATCAACTCGACTTATCGCAGTGCAGCGTCAAAGCAGGCAATGCTATCGATTTCTCCCATTCGTTATGACAGACCCGCCAAACCAACGCCGGTTTATCCTACACAACAGTTGACCATGCCTAAAGATGATGCCAACGATGCAGCTTCTCACAAAGAAATGCTTTCGCCTCCTGTAATTGACGAGAGGTCCATTTTGTCACCCCTAACTTATAATGGTGCTCACATTAGGAACCTCTCAAATCAGTTTATTGTTGAAGAGACGCCACCAGAGTATGCATTCGAGAACCCATCGTTTCGAACTGCATTGACGCCAAAAAGCAGACTCTATGCTGTGGACGATGAAACTACCATCAATGATGGCTTTGAAAAAACTCCGGACACTAACTATTACGAGACGTTTCCAATCGACTTATCGAAGTCGATTGGTGGTCTCTGTGCTGATGTTGAAAGCGCTCCCATCAATCACGAACATATTGCTCTGGATACAAACCTTGATGTGAACTCCTACAACACTGGCTCGAATTTTCCTACCCGAACCAACTTTCCTGATATGAATGCCATGGACGAAAGTACACTGGACGACTTCTCATTGAGTTCCAACGGGAGTTTTGACCTTGAGGCGTTTTCTTCTGCCGAAATTGAAGACGTGGTACCCACTGACCCCAAAGGTATTTATGCCATGAAATCGATGAAGATGAAGTCGAATGTCAAGCACAAGACCAAAAAGTCAAAAGGAATAAAATCTTCCAAGACAAAGTCGAAGGCACAATCGACTGAGGGCTTTCAACCAACTGATCTTGACATTCTTCGCGGGCGTGGAGGACTGACGAACCGCCATCCTGGTAACATGAAGTTTCGAGACGAGGCGCGGAAATTGCGTTCGGAGTATCGTCACTGTGATACAAGCCGTCAAGAAAAGTTTGCCTTATCTCAGGTACGAAAATCATACTAGATATGCTTGTGTTACAGGAATGTACTTCCTTTGTCCCGTTTCGCCTTACAATGCTGCAATTCTTGTTTGTAGAGACTCGTTAAGATTGTAAAAGAGTATGGTGGCCGATTCCTCGAGAAGGGTGATGATAAACTATGGCATGAAATGTCTATTAAAGCTGCAAGGAAGAAAGCTTCTCAAGGTAAGAATACAGGGGGCATTCATTTAAAGTTGTGCGGTAAAAGACCCGACTGCTCTCAACATGCTTCTCGATCCCTTCAGTTCTTCGCGAAGAAAAGTGGGATTGAGAATCACTGTGAATTGGATAGAGATGTGTTACTATTTTTATTGCATGTGGCTGCTAGATTAGAAGCGGGTGTGCATGCCATGATTTCCAGGTGACAACGGTCATTGTTGATATCGCTATGATCGGACATCGTTCTGCACCCGCGATTTTAGATAAAATAATTTCCTTCAACGATCATTGCATTAATATCTTTCCACGTTATCAGATACGGAAACTTTATCTTTTTCGACTTCTCGAAGTTCTTTGAATTGGTGGTGGTGTCATTGGTAGAGCTACTGATGCTCTGGATCGATTTTAAAAAGGTCTCTCCTCGACTGGGCGATTTTGAATTCTTCTCATCACCAAATAACGACATTGGTACTACCAATGTTTCTATTTTTGCGAGCGCTCCGGACGGTTCCAGTCCTTTGATCGATGATTTCTTCTCATCACGTGATACTGACCGTCTGATACTCGTTGACGATATCGGCTTCTTTCGAATAACTTCGGAGATTTGAGATCCCTTGTCCGCAGGTGTCGGCAGTAGGCCATTGATTCCACTGTCTGTCCTAATGGTGCGTCTAGTGTTTGATCTGTTGACCTCAACGAACAGAGCATTCGCTGCGACTGTATCAAATGGAAAATGGAATAGCCGGCAAGGTACTGGAAAAATCAAGTGACGAGCACTCTGAATGCCTTTTAGGCTGATCCACCCAACGCTTACAATACATGCAATATAGAACATGACGAGGAATATTGCTGCCGATCCGAAATGGACGCGATCTTTGAACGTGATTTTGTGTGCCGTGTTGATTAGACGCTTGTCATTGTCAATGTCAATGTCATTGTTGACTTCCTGTCGAAGGGCGCTGTCTGTGGACACAAAACAGTCATCGGCTGCATTAGCATCTAGTTCGATCGTATTGCGCTTCACTGGAGATTTAATGGCTGCGGGTGCAGGCAGCGACTCAAGGGGTACAATCTTGCCCTCGATCATGAGGACATCAATCAAACAGGATTCACTCAACTTTGCAATGTTACACGCCTTGCTGTCGACCGATTCTTCGCTGTCTTTCACGTCGCGGGAAATGCTGCGATCTAAAGTTTCGTTGTCGCATGACTGTGGAATATTGAATAACTCGTCCTCATTGATTGCATCCAGTGCATCGGTGTTCTTCCATTCGGGAATTTCAAAACGTTCCTGAATCCTTGCGGTCTCTTCGGACTGAGGCCTTGCGATTTCATCTGATGCAATTGTCGTCCTTAGAGGTGAGAGGTGTTGCTTGGGGGATGTCAGAGATTTCTCTTTTGAGAGATGAGGTATCTGTTCTTTCTCATCAATTGGCAATGGCGTAAAAAGATGGTGTTTGTGTTTTCCGGCAGGGAGAGGATACTGACTGTGGCTGCAGCCCATAGTGGTGAGTCGTCTAGCTGTTTCAAGATAATGGGAGGTCAATTTGAAGTGTATTTTGGATGCAGTTGCGTAGTTCCAAATTATTTTAAAAGTAATAGTTTTGCCTCTAGTACCATCGTGAAGGTGCTCCATTTATTTGGCTTCCATGAAGCGTTTCATCTTACAAAAGCGATCAGTTCTCATACACTTCAGAAAATGGTAAGTTAAAGGCGACAGTTTGATTCAAGTCCCAGTGGCAAGGATGGTTCAAGAGTTTGAACCTGCCGGCGGAAAGCCCAATCGAATATGGAATACATAATTTATTTTATTCAACATGATTTGTTCCAATTACAGATTCGTGTCGACAGGAATTCGTAACTTTGATTTCAATTGCTTACTTTCAGCAAACATGAATCACACCTGATATTATAACCTATAGACACCGCTCCAAAACATCTAAACGAACCACACCTCACTCAACCATAGTGGCCAACCGTCTAAGCTCCCAAGCTACACTCCCCCACTTTCTGCTCGCACAAACCACATTCGCCCATCCCCTCACCCTTGGCTCCATTGTGAAACAATCTCCCGTTATTCTGTACAACGCCGGAGCATCTGGCACCTGCCCCACCTCATTGCCCTTTGGCACACGCGTATCAAGATAACAATCGTACCCCAACGTATCCAACCACGAAGTAACGTCCAACAAATCACGATGAGGATCACCCTTCTTCCCCCACATCCCATGAGGATGGTCCCCTTCGCTCAATCCGGGATTAAATTCAAACATGACCATCATTGCACGATTCTGCGTCAGCAACTTGGTCGAACCTGTCAACACCGCTGGATCCAAACCCTCCGCATCCACCTTGAGCATGTGGACCAATGGCATCTGCTTCCCCGTTTTATAGGTGTCCTCTAGAAACGAATCGACCGTCACTACGGGAACCGAAATTGAATTTTTGGTCCCCTCCGGAACAATGGTGCACAATTCATCTCCCACGGCGGTCCCGCATGCCTCATGCCATGTCATTTTTCCATTGACTTGATGCACCCCCAAATTATGAATGTGCCACTTGGCCCTGACGTCATCCTTGGGCATCAACTTGGCATGCGCCCGAGTGAGCATGTTGTAGGTCGCCGGGCTGGGTTCAAAGCAGTGAACTTCCATCTCTCGTACGGTAGCTGTGTCAGGGTTGAGCGGTTTATCGGCATCGTTGCAGACTCCTCCTTCTCGATCGAATTTGGTGTTGTCTTCTGCGGCGATTTCGCGAATGGCCCGCACGAGGTTTTTGGGATTCATCCCCGTCCCGGGAGAGAGCGCATCGAAGAAGTCGGACGAGGTGTACCCCTTGTTGCACCCTATATCCAGGACTAGAAAGGGTTTGGATTTGTCGCTTGCCGCCAAGAGCGCTTGGTCCAAGTTAGTGGTTTCCATTGCACGGTGAAAGACCGAATGAATGGAATCCATCCAAGCTTGATCAGGACACGCAGAATGAGACCACCATTCTTTGAATCGTTGATTGCTTCGTTCCATTTGTGCGCTGCTTTGTGAGGCGGTGCAAGTTATTCTTTCCAGTTCGCCGTGCGAATTGATGGAGCCGGAGAGTTTGGACGGGTCTGCCAGTTTAACGGGTTGTGATTGTGGAGGGCCATCCGCTTTGCCCACCAATTTTTTCATCGTGTCGACTTTTTCCTTCATCGCCGTAACTTCCTTACGAAGCGAGTTTAGTTTGTTTTGAGCCGCCCCGGGCTCTCCGCCGACGACCACGTTTGAGGCGACTGCGGCGGCGTCGCTGTCATCTTGACCGAGGCGAGTCATCAGTTGATAATTCAACCGGGCTAAAAAGAGGATCAGCACGAGGAGCGCACAGATCAAGATGTATTTCATGTGACAGAATTGCGAATCATACGCGCTAGTGCCTCGGCGTTGATTGATGCGGGGTGCCATCGTCCGTAGTTGGCCTTGGGGAAAACTGGTTGGTTAGGTCAGGTTCGGTCTCGGTCCCTCCTCTCGTCTTACTTGAATATATATACATTAATGTTAAAAATCCACAACATGAGATTTTTCTTGAGCTGTAGTCATTCCTATGTTGGAGTATACAATGACCCCACAATATCATGGTCAAAAATCATGGTATTCGCATAGTTTTTAATACACAATTGTGTACTGTCCTGTGTATTAATACACAAAAAAAACAGTAACAAGAAATAAGATGTGTTCCATCTGGCCGTCCCCAAAAATACACAACCTTCTTGGGAATGGTCATTTATGGCTAGTCACAAGGACAATCGTAGACTTTTTGTATTTTGACTGTGTATGGTACGTACCATTTTTAATAATTTTTCAATATTGTTGCAACATGGTGATGTTGCCACCGTCCCTGCTGCTGTCGCTGCGGCCGTTGCTGCGGCCGTCACTGTGGCCGTCGCTCTGTGGCCATCGCTCTGTGGCCATCGCTCTGTGGCCGTTGCTCTGCGGCCATTGCTCTGCGGCCGTTGCTCTGAGGCCGTTGCTCTGAGGCCGTCGCTCTGTGGCCGTTGCTCTGCGGCCGTTGCTCTGCGGCCGTTGCTCTGCGGCCGTTGCTCTGCGGCCATTGCTCTCCGATTATAATATATGTAACAAAATTTTTGAAATTACGATGCCATAATATAGCGAGACGCAGTGAGATGCAGTTTGCTCTCTCTAGAGACATGATGGACATCGCCACAATATAACAACTTGTGACGTGATCGGCGGTGAGAACTGCGAAGAAAATCCCCCATCACCCTGTAATCAGAACAATCCCCAAGAATCAATACAATTGCACTTCAAAAACGTTAGACGCGTTATATCATGACAACCTGGACCAACGAAGATACCGTCAAACTTCTGCTCCTATTATTATTCATACTATCCTTCGTGGTGGCGATTCAACAATTGTTCAACGCGCAAAAGCGGTTGGACAGTCATAACGCCAAGAGGAAGGAGGAGGCGGCGGTGGGGAAGAAAGATTCCTGAGAGTGTGTTTTTGCGGTGAGGGGGGTCGATTGGGAAACGAGACTGTGTGGTACAAAAGATGAGGTGTGATAGAAGAATATGGGTATTGGGAAAGAGTGGCAGAAGAAGCCAAAAAAAATTTTGAGAGGGGTGTTATGCTGTTATCAGAGCATTAACGCTTTGTAATAAATTTGATTGCAATTTTGTGTTCGTCGCGTTCGTGAATCCTTGACAGTGCATCCGGGCATCGTCCATGATCTGGTTGTAGATCCAAGAGGGAGCGGGGTCGTTGTGGCAGGACGCGAGAATGCACGAAAATGATGAACCGATATTTTTTGGACTACCAACCCGAAGATGATCAATTAGTATAGACTTTTTGTCGTTCGTGATAGCTTAAGCATTGAATTAGTCTTTGCTTCATTACACTTTTTGTGGACTGTCGAAAGATTTACGGGATAAAAGTCAAGGCAAAGTAGCCGCAATAAATGTTGAACTCATTCTTTCTGTTCGAAATATCAGGTACTTAGTGTTGGGAATCAGTTGCAAAAAAGACGTCCGTTCTTTATCCATGCTTTGAAGTAATCAAATGAATTTGGATATGGTACTCCTAATTCTATTTCTTCCTCGGGAACTGTAGTGGCATCTTAGATTTTTGTGACCAAGTTGAAATTTTCAGGTTAGATTGTGTGTCTTCCTTTCATGTTTCCTCCGCATCCTTTATCCAAGATCTTCGCTGTGATGAAGTTTACAAGAAACGATAATCATTAAGAATGGCACCTTAATTTCTTTCCTCAAACATTTTTATTCCACCATTGTTGCTGGAAAAGGAGAAACGATCTTACTTGGATCTTTATATCCTCTACTTTTGGCGGGTGATTGCATACAGTGAATAGAATCTTCTTCACGGTCTTACAACAACACGTTCTTTCGCAATGGTCGTCACTGTGTTCTTTTGCTCATTGCTGTTTTCATAAAGTATTCAATTTCGCCAATCTACTACCAACATGAAAAACGAGCAAGCGCTAGTCGACATTATTGCTGAGCTTGTCCTTCAAGTTCAAGGGTTGAGGATCGCTTTGGAACGTCTTGAACTCCGAGCTGAACCCAACGAAGATGAACATCCTAAAACTGAAGAGGACAAGGACACCGTGGAGGAGTGCAAGGCAGAACATCCACACAACGCGGACAAGGACACCGTGGAGGAGTGCAAGGCAGAACATCCACACAACGTGGACAAGGACACCGTGGAGGAGTGCAAGGCAGAACATCCACACAACGCAATTCCGGCCCCTTGTGAGGCTGAGACCGATGAGGATCGTGATTTTGCTTACCGTTTCCATGGTCTCAGTTTTGCCCCAATCTATCGCAGTTCCGTTCGATGCATTGATGGCGAGGTTGTTCCCCTTGGACTTGGATATGATGGTGATAAATATATGTCAAGCAAAGGTAATGTCTGGGATATGACTCGCCCTCCTCCTGGCCGCTGTTTTAAATGCAATGGGAATCACTGGCGGAAGGATTGCCCTTTATATCGTTACTGAAGTTTGCAACTAGCAAAGGGGGAAAAGATCCTGACCTTGAGTAGTTCAAGTTCCGAAAGATGTAATGAAAAGGGTCAAGAGAGCATGAACAATACTAGTTATGTTATCGCACTGTTTGAGTGAATTGTGGAGGCTTATCCGTCCAGGATCAGGAGTTTCCTGTACAATCATCTGTGTCTAGCTGTAAGTTAACCAACAAGTTAATTACTACTGGTAAGATAGCTATCTAGAGACCCATAAAAATGAATTGAATCTGTCTAGATCTAGAGATGTAGATCCATGGTTTATATAGGCTAAATGCTGAAAGAACTCAATTCAAGTGACAGAAATGTGTGAACAGATGATGCTTGAACATTCTTTGTCACCGGAGGGGGTAACACGAATGTTTAGATTCAATCTAAGGCAGTGCAACCTTAAAAACAAGTAATGAATATGGCATGAATAATTTCTTACTTTTGTATCTAAACTGAGAAGCAATGCCAAAGCTTTGTGTGAACATACAGATAGTTATATGCTGTCAAAAACATCATGATCTCATCTTTCCAACAGTTATCACATGCCATGCTTTCTCAAGCCACTAGAGACGGTAAACAATGTTGAATCAAGTGAACACATATTTGCATCCAATATGGTGAGCATTCAATACTAAGGGTTTTAGGTTGTAGAGCCTTACAGTCATATGACAAAGATATTTCTTTACGCATGTCCTGGTGTTTATGTTGAAATCTACCGCAATGCCTAATCACAATCAAGTATTGTCCCACTAAAATTATGATAATTCAATTGTTCTAATGTTGTCAGTCTAAACATAGCATGCCAAAATATCACAAGCAAGTTACCTAGTGCATTTCCAAAATTATTAATGATTTGACACACAGGACTTGTTAAGTATTGTTTTTGTTAAGATGTGATTGAGGTAGTATTGCATTTACCACTTGCACAACTGTAAAAATCAAACACCCAGCAAATTCAGTATCTGTCTCATCATTCAGTTGTCTGATTGATCAGCTGTTTGATTGTTAGATTGTCAATTATTTCAATGTCTTGTCCTAATTATGCTGGAAATAAACACATACCCAACATGTGTAGCCATAATTTTGATGAATTGCCAAGGGCAATCTTTGGCGGCTAATGGTAGGAGTAAGAGTTTGATGTGTTTTTTATCTGTTGAAAACACTTGTTCTTAAGCAAATCCCACCAGGTCACACTGCCGCATATCCTGAGACAATGACTGATGCTCATTGTGGTCAACGTCAACAGTACTAGCAAGATAACATCACCATGTACCAATACCATCTACATTTGTTAGAGGCGCCACATCCATGTTGTTATTACCCCTCACCTTTCAATTACACTCAATGAATAATTTCCATATTCTTTTGTGACTGTGTGGGATGTGGGGAGTTGTGCATTATGGGAGTGTGTTGAGTACTTATTCAATCAGTGTTGGTTGTTGTTTCTGTCCATTTGTGCCTAACATAACAAGTTTTGCAGGCTTTAACTTACTCTTTGCCACTACACTACAATTTTTTTCATAATACATAATACTATATACTGGCTAGTAAGGGAGTGTTCACATTTTGATAGAAATTTGAGTCACAATGATTGATGCATGATTGGTCATGGCTGGTTGCCCATCTGTCCCCTTTCTCATCTTTTACAAATGCCATTACCGGCATCATAAAAAGACATTGGTATGGCACAAAAAACAATTTGTTTGTGTACATGGACAGAGTATGGCTGATATTGTTTTTGGTCATCATTGATTGTTATTTGACCACATCACCTTGCAGAAGGACATATTGCTTCAGAAAACACAACAATGAATATCATAGGTTCAAGTTACAATAGGAACAAGTTGATGTTATTCATTAAGCGGAGGTAATTCTTAAATAAAGACTTGCTTTTTACTGTCCCTCCAGTAGAAAAATGGATGGAGCTTCAGTATGAACAATAATACACCAGAAAAAGTGAAATGCAAAGGTTTAGCACACTTTGATCACTTGCACTTGATGAATTTTTAGACCTTTAAGTGCAAATGCATTTAAGCTGTAATCATGAATTTTTATTTATATATCAGATATGTTTGTCTAGTATCCCATATGATAGCATAATTTTTATAAATACAGTACTCATAGTATGCAAGTCAGATGGATATCCAAACAACCAGTACATAAGTACAACTATTGCACCATTAGCAATGAACATGGACTCTTTCTATATGATTTCCTTATGTTGCAAAAATTGCTTGTTCATAGTTGACAATTCCTAATTTCATCACACATAATTCTTTATGTGACAACAACTTCTAATATGAAGTGTGTTTCTCGTCAAAATCCAAATTGTATTAGAAACTGATGATTTGTTCTATTCCTTTTTCAAAAGTAGAGATTAATTGTTATATTTTCTATCTTGGTTACATTGGAAGAAGGTGGTTTGTATTAAAAGGTATTTTCTATTACAAATCAAATTTTACCTCGAGGTGCACATTTGGATACATACACTCCTAATCTTCATACTTTCTTGCCCATGCACTGTTGACATGAGCCGGCAAAAAATTACTTTATTCTGAACATAATTATGTCTTGCTACCAACCTCACTGGAAAACAGGCACTCAACAGAAGATAGACTTAGTCATGAGCACAGCTTACGTGAAGCACTGCAGCCCTCATGCTTGCTTGATTCTTCCAATGCACCTTGTTACTAACCCTGCTGCTTAAAAATCTTGCAGTGACTGCTAGTAATACTTCTGCTAGTAATACTTTATCTATTGTAGGGGGGTCATGAAAAGAAATAGTATGGTGAGAATTTATGATTACAGTTAGGTCACACTCCTGTATTTAAGAAACATGAAATTTGAACAAACTTTATCATTTATCGCAACTAATCTTGACACATCTTGTATGTTTGTGAATGTGAAATGTGAAACATTATGCAAAATTTGCCTGTTGCATTTGTAACAGTGAAATAATTGGACTAGCAGACAGCAATTAACAAAAAATTAATGGTGCAATCATTGAATCATCTGTTGTAGTTGGGATATATGTGTCAAGCTGACCCTTTTCCAGAGTTGGCAAAAGCCTGTAAACTCATTAAACATAACTAATAACTAAGTAGTGTGTCAATAATATTGGCAGGTCCAACTGTTGACTGCACTAGAGCTTTGATAATCATATGTGCCACTTCAAATTAAATGAAGTTGAACATAAAAGTTGAAAATTTTTTGTCTAACTGATCAACCAATTACATATTAACTCATCTGTGAATTGACCAACTATGGCAGCAGATTGACCATCAGTTATCACTGATGGATTGAATCTCTGCTCTTATGGCTTGAATACATCAAAGAAGTTCTGTATGGCAATGCAACAATAATGGCATCAGAGCTCCAGGAGCAATTATTATTGCTATAGCACACACATATAAACAACAACATATAAAATGAACACAATTCACACATCAGTGATATTCAGATGGAGCCATTCCACCTGCTGTGACATAACTTATTCCAACTTATTCATGACTTATCTTACTTCAATGATTGTGTAATTGGTTTAGTGAATTTTCATGTAGTGAGACGGTCCCATTGATTTCAGATAAGTCAACAAATAAGATTCAGTTCCATTGTGTGTTGGAAACATGTGAGCATCCATAGTTTTCTTAGCTCTATGTAATAATACACCTGAAAACATTAACTAGAATTGTTACAAAGCTACATAGTTGAATAGTGCAATCAGATCAATCTAGAATGCAATTTATTGCATTGCTATTATTGCTGTTAAATATTATGGCCATATAAATCTGATTATAAGCACCAGATTTTGTCTTAGTTGGAAATGGTATCTATGGCCTTGTGCATCTACCTGACCTCAGCCATTTGTGCAAATTATGATTTGTATGGATGGCTGAAGCTTGATGCAAAATTATTTTAATAATATTTTTTATAAGTTGAATTATTGTAGAAACAAAACACTACAACACCATGATGAAGCAATTATGTTTCATTGTGGAAAAATGAAACTGTGTAGGATTCTACACAGTTTCAGTATGTTCACAAAGTTGACTTTGTGAGATTCTGTGTAGGTTTCTACCTGACTTGCTATGAAACCTCAGACAGCCTAACTTTTTAGAAAGAAGCTTTCCTGCTCTG
>JALLPD010000039.1:0-15661 GCA_036940065.1 Cyclotella cf. meneghiniana
ACTATTGAACTATTGACAATTTTCAAGATTCTCAACTAAATCATGATTTTTTATTCAATAGTAAACAGCAAAAAAATTCAAATAATTGCCAAAAATGCTATTCACTATTGGACTATTGGCCAAACTAAATCACAGCCTAAAATAACTTAATTTCATTCTCATCATGTTGTTAACAGCAGAAGACTAAAAACTGCTTGAGCTAGAAGTGGAGACAAGAAAACTGCTATGTAGAGCATTACTATACAATGTATGACCGTGTTTACTTACCAAAGGAATCATTAAATAGACATATGGCATTCTTATGACATGATTACGAGTAGTTTTATATAAATCATCTGTTGTCATAAATATGAAATGACTCGTCGGTCTACTCAATGAGAGCCACTAAGGGGTACAATAGTGTTGTCTGACTACAGTGTCATTCGTTCTTTTTCTTCTCTGGATTTGACTCGTGATTTATAACTAAATGATAAAGGGAAACCATGACAACTTTTGAGTCTTGTCCTCATCTCAGTCCCTTCCCAGTCTTTGGTCAATTGTAGAAGAATGCCAGTTTTGACTTCACAATGTGGCTCAGGCCCTGAAGCTGACCTTGTACTCTCTTGTGCATGACACAATGATGGCAATTGATTCACAATACCAGTTTAAGTTTAATTATGTTGTGCCCCATTTTGTAACAATGAAAATAACTCACAGAAAAAAGATTGATGATATTATTTTGCCTGCATGATGGTTTTGTGTGAAATACTACAACTCCTTGTTTTGTGAGGATCATTTTGATGTATCACATGTTGGGTTTGTGATATCATCATCATTGTTGAAAATGCACTGTGTTGGCTGAGGACAAAAAATAAGTCCTCTTGTGGCATAACTCTCCTATTACCATGACGAATTACTCCATCATTGTTTCAAAAATTTGCAACTGGTTTGTCATTCCATTGTGAACATGTGCTGCAGAAAGAGGCCAAGCTGAGTCTGATTGTAGAGAAGGCTGGTAGAGCCAAGGAGGACTATCCAAATCTCAGAATACTTGAAGGAATGAGAGTGGTACAATTTTTCAATGATGTGTCTTGCAACCTTACTCACAAAGCATGAGCCTGTTGCATGGTTTGCCAACCCATCCCACAAACAAATATTATGTCATAAGAAAGTTATCTCTTTAAAGTCACAACAATCAACTAAACCCCTATTATTCAAAGCAGGAACTATTTGAAACAATTTTTTCAGTTTATTACTATGTCACAAAATAATTGGAGCTCACAGGAGCACCTTTTAATGGTCATAACCAAAGCCAGCAATTGAGCATATGTTGGATGGAATTAGATGTTGGTAAATGTGTAGGATGGGTGAAATTCTCATTGTGCATGAGAATTGTGTCGTGAAATATTTTTGTAGTGTGTAAGTGCTTGTAGATTTTATAGGGACGCCGAATGTTACATGACATAATTTACTAAAATTGGTATCACATCTGTGAAATTCATGTAAGTTTGACTGATATCAAGGAAGATGCAATATGTGGTGTAAGGCTGTGAATAAGTAAACCTGAAGTGACATCTTACATTTCATTCATGACTCAAATTCAACGAACTTTTTAATTTTCTTTTAATTTTTATATTGGCTAAATGCTCTTGACCCAGCATGACTTTGTACCCATCTGACAACTGACATTGCCATATCACCACATTAATGGGTTGTTAGCCTAATACAAACATTGTCATGCAACAAGCAAAGTGTAAGCTGTTTCTGACAGTGCCGCAGTGATAATGCATTTTTTGGACACCCATAATGATCTTATCTTGTATAATAAATTACGAAAACAAATAATTACCTTAATTTGATTGTCAACAGAGCAATATATGTTTTCTCAATCAAGGGTGTGAATTGTAAAATGTTGTCAGTCTTAAAATAACAAATGATTACAATAATTTGATTATCAATAGAAATAAATATTCTTTCTCAATCGAGGGTGCGGATTGTAAAATGACGCTAATTGTTTCATATATTTCTCTCAAAAACCACGAATTCACAACCCATTGGTATGGTATTTGACCTGAGCCGAAAGTTGAGGTAGGTTCTATGGTGGATAAAACTAAACCAACAGCATGACTAGCCATTACGTAGAAACAGCTAGGAACATATCAGGTGGTGATAGTGCTGTATGAATGTTATGTTTGTAGCCAAATTGGTTTTATGAGGTTAACAGACTACAAAAATGAATTGGTGACCAAACACAGTTATCATGCATCTATCATGTAAATGTGCATGATGAATATTTTTGTAGTATGTTTTCTACATGTGTCTTGCAGTATGCTAATTCAACCTGTAGAAGTCTACATAAATTGTTACATGATGTGGTACCTAAAAAGATATGTTCTGCAGGGAACATATCTTTTTTGAATGATGCATCATTTTATGAATGGTCTGTCCATCATCCATTTTCCATTGATCTGGTCGTCATCCATTGGTCTGGCTGTCGTCCGTCATCCAGCGGACACATTCCACGTGGAACTTGTTCGTGCGTTCTGCATGCGCTTTTGTACACATGCTAGTTCTCATGATCGTACGTGTGATTGTATGAGCAATCATGTGCACAATTGTATGCACGATCTTTTTGGTAGGTCCAGGGTTTGAACCCCTGACCTTGCAGCACAATCTTTTTGTTGGTCCAGAGTTCAATGCCCTGGCCCCAATTGCCTGTTTTATGCCCGTTGTATCATTGGCCTACATCACCTATCTATATTTAAAGTGATTGTATCTATCATACATATGGTGGATGATAGAAAGTACAGGTAATCTTTTTAGAGATTTGCTCCAATCTCTAAGAGAGCTGTGGTGTGAATGTACTACTCCTGGAACAACATCCAGGCCAAGACAAGAACAAATAGAAGTGCTAGCAATTGGTCATTAATTAATTCTTACTTCTCCAATTTTCCAACTTTTATTCATCCTCTTTTTAATGCCTACATTGACGAAAGGCCAGAACCTAGTCAAGGCATATCGGGAATTCATACCAGATGGAAAGAGAAACAGTAGTTAACTTAGACAGGCAAATTATGGACAAAGGGCATGCAAAGTACTCAAACCAGTGTCAGAGAAAAGGGATGTATCATGTAACTCATGCCTCTTGCCATGACAATGCTGAGTGGGCTATACAATTATTCAATGTAAATTGTATTTTGGTGCCGGCTGGTGTTGATGACAGGTTTTCCATCCATCAAGGGGACTTGCTCTCAACCCAAGCAATTCTTGCCTTATACCTACTTTGGCAATCAAATGAAATGTCCACTATCTTGGTCTTTCTTTTCCACAATGTCCTTTTGAATACAATCAGATGCCTCTTGCACACAATTCATGTGCAGTACAGCTCCATGTGAAACCAAATCAGCAATGGATGTGTGCAGACATGCAGCAGTACCAAGGGCATATTTGCCTGTCTCCAAAACATTGTCACACACAAGGCATATTTACAATTGTCAAATCAAAGAAGCAGGCAAGTTAGTTCAACATGGTTTTTTAAGCACAACTACAGAATGTAGCCCATAGTAATATCAGATAGCACTATCATGAAGACATTACATTATCTCAGGCAAGAACTTCATCAAAGATGAGCAGCACATGGAAACACTCAAGAAAAAAGAAAATATGGCAACAGAATGAATCACATCTTGTGGTAGATGATACCAAAACTCCAGGGTGCAATCTACAAGGCACCCAAATCATCACATATGAGCAAGATCTAAGGGTACCTGTTGCTGAGAAGAAGCAAGTAATAATTTAACATCCGGCGCCATTGGTGGTGGGTTCTTCTAGGTTGATTGTTTTATCAAGTACAAGCAACAGAGAAAGTATTAATTACAATGTTGCATGTTGCACCATCATAAACTTCTTATAACAACTGATAGTATTGCTGCATGAGTTGTAGCTCATTGCCGAGAGACCAAAAACATGGTGATCAACATGGAAAACAGTCAAGCTCTGGAGTATCAGCAATTGCTTAACCATCTCTGATTCATGAAGCTTGGCAAACTTTGGCTACAATACAATAGCAGATTTGCCAAAATGATTGGAGGGAGAATAAAGGGACAATGACATTTGAGTTTATCAGAAGTCAGAGATACTTATCAACAGAGTAAGAAATGCTACTTACATTAAATTCATGTGTATGGTTCAAATGAAGAAAAAGGAACTCAATCTCACAAGAGGAACCGTGTGGGGTAATCTAATCATCTACCCTAAACCCTACTTGTGTTGTTGCCTAGACAGCCAAACTATTGCTGATCATTTTTCTCTACATCATAAAATCAACTCCTTGCAGAAGTTTCTTCAGGATCTACTTTTCCAAGTTCTATCCCATGACCCCCCCCCTCTCATATTGCCTGGGTGAACTAAAACTACGTTGAATGATAAACCCAAGGAAGTTGATGATGAGTATAAGTTACAAAACAAAGCAACACCTGATGGTTGGGTATACATCCAATTGATTCATAGGATCTATGGCTTACTTCAATTGCTGTGTTTTGTTGTCAAAATAGGTTACCTAAGTTGCTTATCAAATTTGAAATAATGCTCTGGATCTCTAGGCAATTAGAGCAATGAATATGTGTCTTCAAAGTAATTGAATTCATAAAGACAAAAATAATGCAAGGAATAAAAACAATCTCTACCAAGATCAGTTGATTGGTCAATGGTGATCCATCTCCTTCAACAAATAAAATGTTGCCAACAAGCTTATTACAATGCAATTCAAAAGAGCTGAGGAAGCTCTTTTGATTAATGTGATGGTGAATAATTATATGCTTTAAATGTGTCGTCATTTTTTACAATGATATGGCTGAAAGGCATAGCATAGCATACCTTGATGCATTCACCTGTCTTGTGTTGGCCAAGAAAAGATTGTAACAGATATAATCAGAGCAATATATAATCATGGGCAATACATGATTTCCAGCATTGTCCCATACAATCTCTCTTGCATTTATTTCAGTGTGTTAAACCCATTCAGTCATACAATTGCACTTGAGATATTATGATTCATTCATGTCATATTTTGAGTGAAGGTCAGGGAATGAGGCTAAGAAGACTAAATATTGCATTTTTGTTTTATTTTCTTAAAAACTCGATAGTAAAAATGTAATTGTAAATTTACTTCATAATAATCCACACTCTGTTAAATTTACAAATCATGACCAGTATTAAACAATTTCTGCTGAAGACATATTGCAACTAAGGGACAACACTATGACAGCAAAAATATCACAAGGATGGTCAATGCATGACATAAACCTGCTTCGAAATCTCCCACTGCATGAGCTGTTGGTGTACTGTCTCTTGTCACTAATTAATCGTGCTTTTATCTCCTAACAGTTATCATCCACACACTTCTGGATAATTTGTCATCTTTCAAAACAGCACCGGAAAGCTTCAGAGAACAAACAGGTTGTATTCAGACCAGCAACATCATGAGGAACTTATGACACACATATGGTAGGTCAGATCTCATATAAACCTTAGGTCTTCTGAATGTAAACCTTTTGTTGTAGATGTAATATTATGTGTATTATTGCATCCCCATTATTGTGCGTGACATATTTTTGCTTACAGGATCCAACAAAACTACAAAAATTGCTATGTTTGTCTTATTATACCTGGCTCTCAAGTATTGTGTGTATGTTGTTCTTATTGTGCCCAGTGCAATAGCATAGTAAGAGATTCAGGAATATCTGAATTCCTATCTTCCTACTCCTATCTAGGTCGATATGCAATATGTGTCAGCGCAGGTAGGAGTACCTACCATTATGGCACCTCATAACTGATGTACTGTCGTATGGTACTACAAGTCATGGCATCATACTGTTAAAACAAAGCCCTCATCAAGCACTGATGATGGGTATCATCATAGACAATCAAAAAGGCCTGAAAATGACCTGGACATAAAGATATTATGACCAGGGGCCTTTAATAATGGACCTCATCAAATTATGGTACGACACAAATGACCGCTTGTGATGGTGAAATGTTGACGTGATTTCAAACTGAGTCATGAACTTCTGATGTCTCTCAAATTTAGCCATTGGAGTAAAAACAATTAAACTTTGGAAACGGCATAAATTTTGTCAAATGGCTTAAAGATTTATTTAAGTTTTTTTCGAAAATGTAAGCCTTTGGGCTTCAAAATCATAAGATTAGTCTTTGGATTTCTTGCAGAAAATAAATTAATTCCTGTGTACAATGACTTAGATTTTGTTAAATGGCTTAAACTTATTTTTTAAGTCTTTTCCAAACTTTAAGCCATTTTGCCCCAAAATGGATTAAAGTTTGGAAAAGGATTAACTTTTGGAAATGGCTAAAAATTTGGCATCCATCCAAAATAATTGTTTTCCCACAATGAAGATGACTTATTGTCATGATGCAGCATGGTTCTATTTGTGAACATGTCAACGTCCTCACACCAACTGTCCAGGTGTTCTTTTTTTGACCTAGCGATCAAGCTCTGCATGGTACAAACTAGATGTAAGGTGAATTTGAAGCAGTAACAATCCCTGCTCGTAATACCTTTTCACATGGGGGTCATTTTTCAGACCTGATTGATTATCCTTGCTTGTACAAGGGAGGTTGTTTTTAGTCACTACACATCACAGAGTACTATACATCCATACGTCAGTTTTGAGGTGCCACATGGTACTACTACCAACACTGGCATGTCCCTTGTATCCTATCATGAGAACTATGTAGAAAGATAGCAATTTTCTTAAATCTTACTATATACCTACTGTCCTAAATAAAACACACATCTATTCTATGGTGCAACAAGAAAGCTCTCAGGGCAAAAGAACAGTATTGCAATTTTTGTAGTTTTATTGCATATCATAAAGAAGAAATAATATTCCACACACAATAATAGAGATACAATAATACATTTATTGCATCTACAATGAAAAAGGTAAACATACCTATTGAAGAATACAGTGCTTTGTGAGATTCGCATGACGTAGCTGGTCTGAATCAGGAGTCGTGAAAATTCATTCATTGTAATTTCATCTCTTATGAACTCCCCTTTGTCACTTCCTCTCATTTAGATTGATTATAAATCCTTGCCACTCATATTTGCAAGTGTTACCTTGACCTAAGTGCACCATGATTTGTATGTACCACCATCCCAGTCACTGACATAAACAAACGGCTGTTGCCGCAGGCTAAAATAATTTTTTTGCTATTCTTCTGGCTAAAAAACATTGAGCCCCCCCAAAAGCAAAGTTATTTGCTAATGGTCCAATCATGGATTGAATGCTTAAATTATACAATTCATCTAAGTCCCTGAACTTCAGTATTTCGTTCAGTTTAGACAAAATGCATACATCACAGCGATCTCCTCCAGCTTCATTTGGTATATCTTACATGAGTATTCTTCTGTGGATTTAAATCTTTGGATCCAGGGGCTCGTGTGACAAAGAAAATCACACACAGCACTGTGGGATGTCAAACATAATGTTATATTGATGCTGTTGTATTGTGAAATTTTGATCATGAGCATGTGTTCCTGGATTGGGGTTGACTTCCTTTGTGACAGAGAGATTCAGTGCAATTTTACTCTTATAGATTCAACTTTGTTCATGAATCCCATCAACATACTCATAGTTTCTGTCTCTGTAACAATATCACAAAAGCAGCCACGGGCCAGGCTGTGATGATACTATAGCTCAAACATTTTACCCTGTCTGACAATTGATATGCCCAACTCAGAAAGAAAGTAGTTGTCGTGATGATTAATGACAACTTATGTGAATGGTAAATTAGAAAGTGCCAGATCTAAATCTGACACGCTCCGCGGTTCTCTCTTTCTCCCAGTCCCATCCAGTGTAATTGATACTGCTCCCACGACTATAATCTATCTTTACTGCACAACCCGAGAGCGAGATCACGTTGTAGACCTGAGACTTGTAAACTCTTCCACCGCTCTCTGCAGGAACTGCACGATATCCGATCATTGCATTCCCTCCCAAGGAAGCAACATGTGCACGAGCGATGGCATTGCATTCAGTAACAAACCGATGAAATTCCGCTCCTTCACCATGAACCCGTATAAAATGCATGCTTATTGAGCCCATGTATTCGACAACAACCCCTCCAGTAACATGGTGTAAAGGGGTTAGTTCAACTGGAATATCTGTGACCTTTGTCGATGGATCTTGATGTGTTATATTCAAAGCCGCCGCTGTAATGTCTCCTGGTGACAGTCCTTGCTTTTTCATTTTCATCAGAGGAGGAGGGCGAATCTTCAGTAATTGAGAAGAGATGCTTAGTGTCGGGCTGCTGCTTCTGTTATAATCTTCTGGTGTCAACGAGACAACATTGAGCAAGGACTCAGGTATCTGTTCAACGTAGGATGCATCTCCATGGTCATGGTAACCTTTTGCATCTTTTTCAGTTAGACCAAGATGGTGGCGTTTCATGTCCTCACTGAGCTTGTCAAAAATAACAGATGTTTGTCGGATCCTCATATTTAGCGGGTGCTGGTGGAGAACTCCCAGTTTTGACTCGTTTATTAGATTTCTTTGGGTGGAATTCTCTTCATGTCTTAGTTTTTGCTCAAGTATGACATCATCATCATCAGAGTGCATATTCCTCACACGAGGTTCGTCAGTCTCGTTCATTCTACGCTCCAGCACTACTTTCCCTATAAAAATCAGCTCAATCATATCATCGGGTGTGAGATTTACCTGAGTTCTTTACAACACCGGGTGACAAAAATAAGTGAGGTTGATACAGATTGCTTTCCTGAATAAAATAAACAAACAAATACATTCACCTCAAACCACATATCGTAACAGGGGCCATGTGCGCAATGCCAGAACATATTTTCGCAATCAATGAGGTAAATAATGAACTGAAGTAATAGTTGCTGCGCGTAGCGCGGGAGGTAGGATTCCATTTGACCCTCAACATCGAGACAACCAGCTGTTCGTTAGATACTTCGTCGATCTTTCCTCCGTCTCCGCAGCCATAGTCAGGAATGTGCTGGCACGTTGTTAGGCGCACACCTTCAGGGAGTTGCTCTTCCAAGAGCACACTTATGATATCCTCGTCTTGTATGAAAGTCAGAATAGCAGGGTACGACAAATTGTAAGGTGTGTTCCTCAGTGCATATTGTGACAAGCGTTATGTTTCTCATCTCACCTGTTTCATCGTCAACCTCAAGAACAAACGGAGATTTATCATCTCGATAGAGCCTTCTCCTTCTCCGACGAATATCGCGACCTGATTCTCTTTTATAAGCAAGCTCATCAAGCTCCTCGAGGTCGGGCCCAGCATTATTTTCGTGATCAGTAAAATCTTCATCATAGTCATCGGTCGCACGGCCACTTTTTTCTTCTTCTGACATCTTGGGAGTCAATTTACCACCGTTGTCGGCACTTTCATCGGAATCGTCCTTCTCGCTTTCACTAGCAGAGCTACTTGAAGAAGAAGAACTGGAAGAGGAGCTACTGCTAGAAGACTCGTTCGGCGAGGTAGACGAAGATGATTCAGCTGCTTCGTCTTTCTGGAACACTGGAAGTGAGGGGATAGCACTACTTGCCTCATGGGAAGGCTAGCAAGAAAATGGTGCCTTGTGAATTACCGGACCAAGGTGAACAACAACGAAAAGAAATTAAAATAAAACCACTCACCATGTGTTTGTTTGAAGAGATCGGAGTTTTCAACTCGTCCATTAACATCGCAGGAGGTGAGAACGGACCGCCACTTTCTTCGCTGTAACTATGGCTGTGCGAACGCTTGAACGAAGTTATCTCTACAGCAGGAGTCGGAGCTGTGGTGCTGCGAAACAATCGGAGATGTTGAGTTTCTTCCGTCTTCCTATTTGCAATCTTGTTTCGACGCGACTCTTTCCGCTTTTCCGATTCCAACCTTGCTGCTGCCTTTTTCAGTTGAGCTTCTTTTATCTTCGCAGCTATTCGATGCCTTGTTTTCTCTGCTTGTCTCTCGCCTAATCAAACACACAAAATAGAATAGGTGACAATACGGCAAGGCTAACGCAGAACAATCTTTTGGCATCTCTGTGCCTTACCGACTTCATCGAGAAATATGCGATTTCGTGCTGAGAAAGTTTCAATCAACCTCTGCAGTCTAACTAATTGTTCGTCTTCCTCGTCTTGTACTGCTATTGTGCGGGATATTTCAAGAAGACGAGGCGGTGGCATGGCTTCACAATACACCGCGGTAGCTGGAAAATGATAATCATCATTGTGATGTGTTTGGATGAGATATCTGTACAATGCAATATGTAGTCTGTGGCGTAATGTTGATAGATTTTGAAAAGAATCTCACCCGTTACCGTGGCTACAATGAGCTGACTTCCAACATCAATTTCACTCTCTGAGCAGGAACAATGTTGCCCATCAGTGCGGAACATCAAACGAGGTGACGCATAATGAATCATAAGCCGATGAACTTACTCAGTGAAAATGCTTTGATTGAAAAAGCGAAGAATTAAAGCGGACACTGCAATTCCTGTCAATTCAAAAGATATGTACATTTGTATACTGCGTACCTGCATTTCTTCCGAGTACCTTCAATTTAAGCATGAGTTGACGTGCGAGGTCGAATTCTAAGAAAGGAAGCGCTTCGCTCACAGCCAACGCATCACTCTCGCCAGTCGATTTAGGTCGTGATCGACAAACACGCGCCTGCACAAAAACGCCCGAACCGCGAAGAGGCAGCCGCGCGGGAGGTTCAACTGTCGCTAATAGTATCTCGGGAACCCACTTCTTTCCGCAACTTAAACATGGAACAAGCTTCATGTTTGTAAAAGGTGCCAGCCTGAATCATAAAAAGATACGACATTTTAGGTGTCCGCGAAACTCGACCTAAGCGAGGACATAACATAGACCTACCTGTGGTGGTAGGGCACATGACAATAACTGCAAGGCCGTGCCAAACGTGCCCTAAGGAGAACATCGGACACAAACTCTATGTCACTTCCATATTTTGAGCCGAGATATTTGTTTGGAGCTGCTCCTCTGTCCTTCTTCTTTGAACCTACGCCCATTCGCCGTAGTCTACGTTCAAGCCTCTGTCTGTTCCTTTGTAGTTTGGCTTCTTTGAGTGCTTTGCGAGACATACCAAAGGGAACGTGCTTCGACGATTTCATGCCAAGTTGTCCGTTCACAGAATCAATATCAACTGGAGATGACCTCCCCGCTTCGCCACCTTCGTCGCTTACAGCTCCAGAGAAAGGAGTATCTATGATTGTGCTGATGACGGAGCCAGGCGATGAGTCACCGGGGAAAGAGCGATGTTTCCCGCCCTTCTCGACCCTCGACATAATTTCATTTTGTTGATGTTCCCACTCATTCCACATTCTCTGTGCCTGCGCCAGATCGGGCAATCCTCGGACTGTGGCAGCAGTGCCTGTGCAGGACAATACGCAAACATCATCGTGAATTGTTGATGATTCGTTGTACCCAATCACATGCCAGCAACAGAGCGTTCGTGCGTGGGATCTTATCTCGTCCCTTAACTCGGACCACCAGCCATCTCTGGTCTCCTGATCCGAAAGTTTTGATGCAAGCTTGCCTAAATATTTGACACTCCGAGCTGTGACAAGACCACCAATTCTAACTCTCACACGAGGTCCGAATTCATTCATCGTCAGTAACTGGACTTCTTCCTGAACACCTTGAGTCTGACGTACAGAGCTTGTCGCCTCACTCATCATTGTGAAGATCATGCCGGCGTTCCGAGCCATATCTTGACGCGGAGAGTTGGATGAATCCAGCGCATGATTCTGACCATCGTCATCAATAGATTGCCCCCTTCGACGAGCTGGATTTGAGATGTGATCGATTTCTCTTTTCTGTATCAACACACAGGTCCCGCAAGTTCTAGCGACAAGTCCAGAGTCTCCCTCCATGTCATAACTCAAATGATACCCAAGAACTGCATTTCCTCCCATCTAAGCAGTCATGGATTGAATAATTCGTGAGAAGAAGTATCAAATATTCTCTGAATCGGTTCAGACTTGCTCACCTCCAAAACTTTCTTACACATCCGACGTCGAACCTTAGCATCGAGCAAATACATCAAAGTCTGCCTCGTCTCATGACTCGTTCGAGCCTGATTAAAATTATCACTCAATTCAAACTCGGGATCGTCCGCAACAACCAGCTCCTCCACGAAACCGAAGACATGAGCCACGGTATAACCAGAATGGGGATCGAGCGTCGAGAAGGGGAAGAGTTGAACCCCCGCCGATGAATCACGAAACGGATTGACATCTCCGATGAAGTTGAGTTTCACGTAGATTTCTAGTTCGCCGCGTACGCCACCGATGGTGTCAAATAGGGGGAACCACCCGTCGATGACGCCGGAAGACAAGCCTCCGCTGCTGGTGCTACTGCTATTGGTATTGGTGGAGGGAGGAACCTCGGAACTGCCGGCGTTTTCGGGAGCACCAAATGACGAACTTCGTTCGGTCTTGCTACCGTCGACCGACTCCTCCTTATTTTTGTCCGATTCCATCCCAGCCGCATCGACGGCGGTTCTGGTGAGTAGTGGATTCAAGTCGATGTAGACCAAGCCGATGCTTCCGTGCTGCCCTCCTGCATCGGTGTAGTTCATTTTGAACTGTAGTGGCTCATCCTGGATGAAATTGCGGGCAAAGGCGAGAAAAGAATGTCGTTGAATATAAAATGACCGCGTATCAAAATCAACAGTCGTCATCGCTTCGCCTCGCGTCACCCACCTGCAAAAGAGTATCATCGGCAACCTCAAAACGAAATTCCTCATTAAAGACGGGATTCAACGATCGACGAACCGTGCGAGTCCTGGCAGAATAACAGCGCGAAAGTTGTCTCGACGACGCCGCGGCCGCCGCCGACGTTGACGCCACGTTCATCTGCGAGGAATCGTCGGCATTGTCTCCGCCCGCGAGGACATTTTGCCATTGGAATTTGGATATGTTTCGATGATGATGACGATAACCGCTTTGATCTTGTTCGGCGTCTCTGTCGTCGTATTCTGCCACGGCTAGATGGCCGCTGTGCATGCGGCATACAAAGTTTGTTTGTTTCGTTTGGTTAGGTTTGTTTGTGAATGATCAGACGCGTTGTATTGTGTCATGAAACGAAGATATCACATTGAGTTTCACTTGGTGTTGTCGAACTTACCCCAGCGAGACGGTGACGTAGGCATCGGGCAAAATGACGGCAGATTCCAAAGCAGCGGCGGCCGCAGCAGCAGCAGGAGAAGATCGAGGTGACGACGGAATGGACGTGGAAAAACGTAGGTTCGATGCATTCGATGCGGTGGGCGTTCGAGTGGTCGAAATTGTCGATGTCAGCGATGCGAGATTTCGGGCGGCTTTGACGCGCACCTTTGAAACACGATTTAATTGACAGTGACATGAAAAAGTTGAAATGTTGAATTATTTGATTTTGGTTTCGCATCGGAATCGATAGGAATCACCACTCGTTATCATCAATATGACAGATTTATTTTCATACCTTCAGTGTTGACGGCATCGTTTTAGAAGGACGATTTGCCTTTCGCTCATGAGAGATTATACAAGACTGATTCACAGACCGAGCGCATTCGACGCTTCCACGGCCGAGCAGGGAGAGAGAGCTGCGGAAGCTGGTGGGATGGATGTGCCGGTATTGTACAGGTGCGGGAAAGGTACCTAAAGGTACAATACCATACGGGATCAGTACGGGATAGACTACCGATGATTAGCGATGATTGGCGATTATTAGTGCTGTTTGGCGATAAAGGTTCTTTGTGTGGGCAAACAATTATGGCAGAAATCGCCAAAGATGTGATGAGAAATAATAACACTTCCCATAATTAAAAAATAAAATCGTCGCGGAGCCTCCTTTAATAATGCCAGTCCTTGGATATTATATGGGAATAGTACACTTTTCCGGGAAACAGCCATAACAGGGTGCCGAACTCCCTACCTCGAGGAAGCCTGCAGAACGCCAACAGAAGACGGTGAGATGCAAAATAGAGTTGGCAGGTCAGCATCGGCGACTACAGCGCGTGTTCATTTTTCTTACTCTATTCTTTCAATATATATAACACAAGGGGTCGCCTTTTCATTGCAGTACCATACCTCCCACATCCACAGCCTCAAGAAAATGGGAGGCATAATAAGCCAACGAAAAGACACAAAATCCAAACGCATCCCACCCAAACAAGCCGGGACGATTACCCCCCTCGACCGAGCAATACTCGATCTCAAAAACTCCCGCGACCGCCTAACCAAATATCGATCCAAACTCGAAGCCGACTCCTCCAAACTCGCCGCACGCGCCAAACTGCTCCATTCCGAGGGAAAGACGTCTTACGCTCTGCAATTGTTGCGTTTGCGAAAATACAAAACGAAAGAGGTTGATCGGGTGGAAGAACAATTGCTCACGGTGCTTCGGATGGTGGATAAGATATCCGAGAAGCAGAACGAACAAGAGGTGGTGTTAGCGATGAAACGGGGGAAGGATGCGTTGCAGATACTTCATGATCAAATGGGGATTGATGATGTGTTAGAATTGATGGATGAGATTCGGGATCAGGATGAGGTAGAGAAGAGGATTAATGAGGTTTTGGGTGGGGAGGGACTGCGAATGGTGGAGGAGATGGATGAAAAGGATATATTGATGGAGTTGGAGAAGTTGGAGGAGGAGGTTCGGGTAGAGACAGAGGCAAAGAGTGAGAAGAATGAGGAGGAGCAGGCTTTGCCGGCGGTTCCGACTCAACCACTGCCTAAGATAGAGGAGACAAAGATAGAAGAGCCTGACAGGGCAAAGGTTGCTGTTGCATCATAGTTCAACTAGGTTTGATGAACCAATGATTAGGACGATGTACTCCTTAATGTAAACCTTTTAGTACTTTTGATTTGTGGGAGTCCAATATTATAATCAATTACCAAAATTGCACGCAATGGATGCTATCACCATTCAATTTCGAGTAATTCTTATTTGCAAGTATCACCTGCCTTCAAGAATACCAGCCAGGTCTGTACGCTGAAAGAATCTCAATCATCATGAACCTTCCCATTAGGAATCATCCACCTAGACCTACAAAAAGCACGAAAAAAGAACCTAACGCCTCGTCGACACTTTTGCGTGGTATTTCTCCTTGTGAGAGAAAATAGATCTCTTTCCAGTCCTGTGCCCGTTGGCATTCCCAGTTGACTGCATTGTAGTCTTGCGGTCAACGAGATTATCAACGTCCAACAAAGCTTGCAAGTCTTCAATGAGCAGGACTCTACGTTTTGCCGCACCCACTTCCACATCTACATCATACAATTCCTCAATTATTGCATACTCCGAGCTCTTCATGAGCTCCTCAAAACGTGTATGGTCGTCGACACTTTCGTCCACCGCAAGAAGTTCCATCATGGTGGCATTGTCACGAAGGAGTTCCTCCGGACTGCTGCCTTTCGCTCCATCGTTACAGGGAGCGTAAATCCCAACAAATTGTTGAATGAAGGACTTCTTCTTCGCTACATACGGGTCATGCAGGGCTTTGGTAGAAGAGAAATGCTGATGGGGAGACCTCTCCGATGAATGCTTGGCATGATCCACTTCTTGATCCACAGCCAACAAATCCAAGAAAATATCCTTTTGCTCCTTCAATTCAAGAGCTGTGGCAACATTGGTGTGATCGC
>JALLPD010000040.1:0-25268 GCA_036940065.1 Cyclotella cf. meneghiniana
TGTAGTACAAAGTCAAGTTCAACACGAATTGACTTTTCACGAAATATTCTGTCACGGATTCCGATCGGCCGATTGGAATTGAATGTTACAAAGTCCCAGCCTTAAAGGATAAGATCTCAATGAAGGTATGAATCCTCCTTAAGAAATTGTGAGATCATAGCAACCGTCACTTTTTTTACATCTTTCATATTAGTTCTTTGCAATTCTGCACTGTTTGCATCATTAATATGCATGATTGCAGAGATAGACACTGTCAAAGAGGAGGAATTTCACCTACTTTGTTGATAAGGCTGAAAAGAGGGTATTCATGCTCCTTGAGTATTTGTGAGGTCATAGTGATTGTCAATTTTTCACATTTCCCACATTAGTTATTGTCAAATCTGCACCATCTGCATCATCAATAGGCATAATTTTAGAGACAAACACCGCCAAAGAGGAGGAATTTCACCTATTTAATGGATATGATTGCAGAAGGTATGCATGATCCTTGAGAATTTGTTAGATCATAGCGATTGACAATTTTTCACATCTTCCCATTAGTTCTTTGCAAATCTGCCATGCCTGCAACATCAATAGGCATAATTGCAGAGACAGACACCAACGAAGAGGGAGATTTCACTAATTTAATGGATAAGACTGCAAAGAAAGTATGCATGCTCATTGAGTATTTGCATGATCAAAGTGTTTGTCAATTTTCACATTTCCACTCTACTTCTTGGTGCATCAGCACCAACCATGTTGACAATAGCAATAATTGCAGAGACAGACACTGCCAAAGAGGGGCGATTTTTCCTATTTAAAGGATAAGACTGCATAAGAGGTATGCATGATCATTTGTCATTTGTTAGATCAAAGCGAGTGTCATTTTTTTCACATTTCTCACATTAGTTCTTTGTAAGTCTGCACCATCTGCATCATCAATAGGAATAGTTGGAGAGACAGACATTATCAAAAAGGAAGGATTTCACTTATTTAATTGATAAGGCTGCAAAAAGGTAGGCATGCTCATTAAGTATATGTGAGATTAAAGCAATTGTAATCTTTTTCACATTTCCCGCATTAAAGCTTTGTGCATCCGCACAATTCATGTAAATATCAACCACAGTAGCAGTGATAGACACCACCAAAGAGGAGGTCTTTCGCCTATTTCATAGATAAGACTGCAAAGATGGTAAGCGTGTTCATGGAGTTTTTGTTAGATCAAAGCAATTGTCAATTTTTTTCACATCTCCATAAAGTTCTTTGCAAATCACCAACCATGTCATAAATAACCATTATCATAGAGATGACCAACATCAAAGAGGGAGGATTTCACCTATTTTATGTATCAGATTGAGGAGAAAGTAAGAATGCTTATTGAGTATTTGTGAGATCAAAATGATTGTCAATATTTTTCACATCTCCTGCATTACTTATTCACAGTTCTGCACCACCCATGAAATCAGTACACAAAAATACAGAAACAGACTCAGAGAAGGAATTGCAAAAAATGCAAGCATACTAATTGAGTATTTGTGAGATCAACAAGATTGTTAAATTTTCCATGTCTCCTGCATTATCTCACTCATGGACTTTTTTGATCTGGTCTATATCTCCTCCTTTTTGCAGCAGACTTTATTATGTCAGCAATAGGGATAACAACATAAACACATGCAATGAAAGAGTACTTGTTAATTTCTGTTTGATAATTATTTGATTTTGTGACATAGTGATGCTTTTAATGTTTATCATTAGTAGTAGAGCTATACCTTGCATTTGGAATGACGATAGATTTTTATCATATTGTTTATTAATGATGGAACAGCTAAAAATCATGTATTATAAGCAGTAAATCACATATGTCCAATCAATTGGTATGTTGTACAGCTGAACAAATTTTGTAGGTGACATGAAGTTGACTCGTGAGTGAGCTCTGAATGACTTGTGTGTGGGTTGCAAGTGCATTGTGAGTTAGTTGGAGGCTATCACCTAGTTACTACATAGTTTTGTGGCATGTTAGAGTGTTCAATCATGAGAAAAGATACAGTTTCTTCAATTTTGTATGTATTGTGCTTACTCTATATTCAAAAATTGGTTCCTGTTGAAGAAATTAGGTTACAAATTTTAGTACATGCCAGGTTTCTTGCTCCTTTGCTGACATTTGATCACTTGCTTACTAAATGTGACCGGATGATTAGTGACATAAAAAATATGGTTTCAATCTATTTTTGAGAAGACATAAAGTAAGTCAACATGAAGCTTCTCCTTTGTCATTTGGGCTGCAAATAGTATTGTGCGTATCTTATCCACACCACCTTTTTTGAAAGGTGAAGTTATCACCAATCAGGAAACTTACCTCTGTGCACCAGGTTGCAAAAAGGACCCCACAATTGAAGCTCCCCCCTCAACTTTCAATCTAAAGCATTCCTCCTCAAAAACCAAACAAAATGCCCAACGTTATATCACAGGTGCATCTTTAGGATGTTGGGCAACTTTGTCCATGTTGGGCTACTTGCAGATATCCCACCAAAGAACACTAACACATCCACTGCCATCTGCAATGGCCATGACTATCCCACTTAGAGTGAGGAATTTGCTTATATCTCATTTTGCAAGTTCATTAAAGCAACCAATCATCATCACACAACAACCTCATGCTATGCAGATACAGCATGATGATTAGAATACATTTTTATCACCTAATTTCATCATAATTGTTCTGTATCCTGCCCAGGGTGACATATTTTGTTGCTGGTATGCTTCTGTTCCTACCTCTTATTCAGCACAACCCTTAAGCATTGTAGACACATGGAAATGAAGCAGTGCTCAAAAATTGAAAATGAACTGAATAGTAGTTGATTGTTGCTATTGATGAAAGGAAAATCATGTTTCATTCATGTCCTTCTTTATTCAGGAAAAGTCTTAACAATCCATCTTTAGCATGGATGAGTACATAGGCAATATTCAGAGGTTATCTTTCAAGTGAGAATTCCCAGGAAATGAAAAGGAAATGCTCACTCCAGAGTTGGCAACTATCCATGAAGTGAGACAAAAGTGTATTTAGAGGCATGTTCAAGAACTTGCTGCACATGATACACAGCTGGAAAAAGAATAATTTGTTGTGCAAAGAGGAAGGATGTATTGAATTTGAATGAAGTGGAGAGGGTTGATAAGTCTGTTTTCTTGTCATGAATGACACCACCTAACACCTCATCTAGTAATTTATAATGAACAGTATCAATAATCTGTCTTCTCAAATTCTAACTGGAAAGTTTGTCACAATTAGGTACATAACATCAAACAGCATTATGATACAATCTTCCAATGCCAAGATTGTTTGGCATCATAAGCCACCTTCTGGACAAGCAGAAGACATTTTGCTTTAATAATTGCCAGAAGGAGGCACAACTCGAGTTAGCCAAGGACACTGCAATGGGATACACAGAGCGAAATCGACTCATTAATTTGTGTCTACCTCAATACGAATTGGTGGATCAGGGTGCAGTGCACCCTGATATGCAGAACATGACCTTAGCCAAAAAGTATTTACAACTAGGAGACCAGAAAGTAGTCAAATGTGGAATACTTTTGACAGATGAATTTTTTATGAGTTAAATTAAGAGTAAAACTGAAGTACAAAGATGCCACAATGAAGCAGAGATGCTTCTTGCAAAATGAAACTGTGTAGAATTCTACTTGGTATGTTCATACTGATAACTCAGTGAGATGCTGTGTAGGGTTCTACCTGACTTGGTATGAAACCTCAGCAGGTGTGTCAGAATCGATTTTTGATCTGGATCTTTTCCTCATCTTGTATTGGGAGATGTTCTGCATCTCCTGAAAAATTAAAGATATCTTAAAGGCTACCTTAGAATACTACTGTATAGTAAACAATTGGCCTATGTCAGAACAGCATTACACAGTTTAAGAATACACCCTTTGAGCAAAAAGGAGTCATCATGAATACAGAATCAAGAATTCCAAGAAATGTGGACATAATACTAGGCCATCTAGTGCAAGTACTGGTCGCATTTTGTTGCTAAGATGTCATTGGTGATTGCTCATTGTATGCCTCAAACTTGCATTTCACCCAACATGTTGACCAAAGTAACTGCACTTTTGTCCAACATATACAATGTCAAAAAGCTATCCAAAACAATGTTGCATTTGCAATATGATCAATTCTCATTCTTTGCATATTTCATTGTCAAAAAAATGGTGGTGAAGTGGTGATTTTGATGACTGGACAGTGTGTGACTTTCACATATGAGATATAGTGGTCTGGCTGGTAGAGTGGAGGGTAATATCAAAAAGATGTCAGTCATGGTGAAGTTGTGCTGAAGAAAGACTTTATTATGAACATCTCTTGTGAAATCTGACTTACATCTTGGAGAGAAGTTGAGTAGCGTCATAGTGGCTTGAAAGATGTTGACAACAAAGTGATCCCTGCTGACTTTTTAGAGATGAATAGTTTTATCCAACAAGGATGGAAAGCCTCCAATCCCATCAAATTTGATGCGGGCTGGCAGAGGTAATAATAAGCATTGTTCTTGAATAGTTCCTTATTTGGGGGGGTCATCTTTGTCTCCGAATGGCACACATTCCCACATATACCACAGTATTTGTATAAAATGCCCAGAAAGAAGGCAAAAGTTCTGTACTTAGGAAAAGTCAAAAGTGATTCATTGCACAGGTGGGCAGACTTTTGTCTGGATGGGTAGATATGTCCCATAGTGAATTTTGGGGGGACCAGTTTTGCTACAAATCAAAAATATGCCCAAAAAAGCTTAATTACTGTGTCAGATTGTCCAGAAACAAGACACAATGTTCAGTCATAAAAATAAATCAAAACTTATCTATCACACAGACGTTTTTGTTGGCAGGAAGTGTAGATATGACTGAAGTTGCTTTTGGGAGGATTAATTTTGTTTTAAATGATAGAATGTCCAAAGAAATTGCAATGAACTCTCCCAAAACGAGGCATGAAGCTTGTATGTGGAAATAGATCAAAAATGATCAATGTCACAGGTTTTTCCAATGCATGGAAACTAGACATGATGCAATAAATATTTGGGGAGGGGGCAGTGTTGCTGCAACTGCCAGGTGCACCAATAGAAACCTTTATATCTGTGCAACAACAGTCAGGAAATAAGACATGATGTTCTGTCATTGAAGCTAACAAAATCACTTGTTTTTTGAAAGAGCAAATACTGTCCAATATGTATCTTGGGGCCACTTTTGTTCCAAATGGTAGCAGAAATGCATCTAGAAACATATTTCCAAAAAGGCATAGAAAAAAGAAAAAACAATGAGCCACTTAAGGGGTTAGTTAAATGGGACATTGAGGCTTTGCCTGACAAAAAATTGTCATATTCAGTTTTTGTCAGATTGTTGTCCAAACGGACCACATTTTCTGGTACACAAGTTGTATTGCAAACATTAAAAGTCGGCCAACTTTGACAAACAAAAAACTTTTTAGTGAAAAATGAATTTCCATACAAATGCTAGTAATGCTTATTCTTGTACTCATTACCTAACAAAACAGTATCATCTCATCAGAAAAAAATGGAAGAATGAAATCATGTACAACAGCTAGAGATGCACCATTTTCTGCGAACACAAGGAATGATAACAGAAGTGCATATTGAGGAAGTGTACAGATATATAGAGTCTCATTAAGTGATCTTTATAACACACAGCTTATTGACAGCTGACTGACATAGACCTTTTCAATTGATGAATGTTAAAATTAGACTATATACCTCACAGCAATGTTCCCATTTGTGATGGAGGCAAAAAAATACCGTTGAACTCAATTGATGATGTATTCATGTATGAATACTTTACAACTTCATCAGATGAATTCACTTACAAATGTTCTTCTATCTGACAGAGTCTGGGGGTTCCATATAACTGCCCAGAAAACATGATGTATCTCACAGATATGTTTGTTGTTGAGATGTTCATTTTGCTCCAAACAGCAATAGTGTTCATAAAAACCTCATTGACTGTTCAAAACTGCAGGAAAAAGGCAGAAAGTAACAAAAGTAATGAGGAAAGTTTACATTCAAATAAATTATTCTCATGAATATTTCATAACTTTGCCAATATTGTGTTTTTATTCGGTCACTAGTTCAGTAGCTACTAAAATCACATGAAGCTAGCTCTCCATCACCAAGGAAGGAGCAAAAGCCATCAAACTGTATGGAAATCTCCTCTCTGATGAAGCCAGGCAGCCATGGAAGAAGATTATCAAGGTCCAAGTGACTTGAACTCCTTGGGAAGACATCTATGGGGTCGCACATACTGAGACTCGCACCAAGACATGGAACTCCTTCTGTGGCTGTATCACATTTCATCTTTTATGGGTGTTCTGGTAGAATTTAGGTGAGACCTTCAAGTACTACATGATAAATACATTAAAAACATCTAACTGGGTTTTTATCTGTCAGTTTTTTGTCTGAGTGGAACAGCTTAACAGCTACGTTGAGATGCTTCCATGCTTATACTACAGCCCAGGGCCTAACAAAGTGGTAGAGACAAGATTGCCCTCGTGGTGTCAAACTTGCAACTCACCTGCTGCACATTTGTTCCGCCAATTGGAAGACACAGTGCAACTTGATGGAGAATACCTCTTTCATCAGTACTAGGCCCTCCTGCTCATTCTTGACAACATCAAGAATAACTCTGACCTCAATCATAAGCCCCCCAATGTGATCAAAGCAAGAGAGGCTGAAGGCAAGTGCAAGATGAAGTTGATTGACTCCCACATCCCCAAGAAGCTCAAAAAGGTGGGCTGGACTAAAAAATACTGTGTACTATGGAAGACGCATGGAGGGTTACACAAGAGCCATAACATGTTTGACCATCATCATTTTAACATGGACAGTACTCCTATCAAGAAGTATGGAGGTGTAGGTAGGCCCAATTTGAACGAAAGGGATGCAACAGTGCAAACTTTGCCCAGATCATCCAATAGGAGTTCAGGAAGTACTTTGTATCACCACCAAGCAGTCATGCAGGCACAAGAAAGATGGTGCAAATGACTTGGACAGCAACAATGACTCCAACTATAGTTCTTGACATTGTGGGTTGGATAGCATTGGTAAATTACATACTTGCAAGAAAGTTAAAATAAGTAACTCAATTAAAAGGTAAACTTAACCCAGTCCGAGTAAAGATATCACATAAAACAAAATTGAAGTAAATAACAAAATTAATTTAGAATTCACAAAGAATGAAAAATCCAAAAAACTTGTAACAAAAACAAGTCCGAATTAATTAATTCAAAAAAATTTAAAACAGAAATTTCCAAAAATCCAAAAAACTTGTGACAAACACAAAATGTCCAACATAAACATTCAGGACAATGCTCAAGGTATGGAAAGAAAAATTCAAAAAGTCTTGCAGCAAAAATGCCAAACACAGAGTGGACAATACCAAGATTACTATAAATGCTTCCAGTGATAACTTCATTGTCAAAAAAATACAAAAATAATACAATGACAATGTTGACAATAATGCCTGGGACTGTCTATGCATTATGGCACTAATAGCCATCATGGAACCAGTGACTGAGGGTCAAGCTTTCAGAGCAACCAAACAACCTCTGAAAGATCACCCCAGTAAAAAAACAAAAGTCCTACTGGTCTTAGGGTCCAACGGAGACCTATTCTTCCTACTAAAAGGAAAAGACAAACCTTGTCCCTACCTGACTTCAGGTGCCAAAGTCTTGGCATACATCAAATGGGAGCTTCCAGACAACCGGAAGGGGGGAAATCAGAGTAAAATTCTTTGATTATTCTGCAAGCAGGGAGTATTTTACAACCATATATTGTAGAATATGAAAGGAATGTCATGATCAAACCAGTGTTTGATCTCATTCTTGTTAGGAATATCATGAAAGAATTCGGAAATGTGTTAGACTTTCAGACAAAAGAAATAACACTTGATGAAATCTCACTGCCAATGAGAGACTTCAACAAATTAAAAACATGAGCTCAAATTGAGAAGTCTTGAACTGTAAATAACAGCATCTATCAAGACATGTCCAGAGAACTTCAGAACACACTTGAGGCCACTGTGTGCCTCATATAAATCCTTTATCCAAAATATGAAAAGGTGGATCTCAGGGCAATTGTGAAACATATTGCAAGTATCTGAGTGCCCCGGGACAATCATCTGTGTTGAAGCTCTTACAAGACTTTGAGGAGCTGATAAAATGGAAACTAAGAGACTGGGAGTGCAAGCCAGTTTCCTTCCAATCTAAAGAAGGTAAACAGCCATGCCATGGCCAGCCTTTTCTAAAACTAAAATGCACTTGGAAATTACCAAAAAGGAAATCTAAAGACTATGTGACTTGGGAGTATTACAATGGCAGACTGATTCATAATGGGCTTAACCTACATTTATAATAGCATAAAATGGCGATTTTAGGGTGCTTAACAAACAGATTGTGAGAAAACCATTTCCAATACACAAAATCAGCACCATTCTGCAAGAACTAGAAGGCTTCACATATACCACAGCCCTTGACCTCAACATGGGCTATTACACCATTAGATTGGTCCAGATGCATCCAAAATATGCCCCATTATCTTGCCATGGGGTAAGTACTCTTACCTGCCACTACCAATGGGTGTTGCATGTTCTCCAGACATCTTCCAAGCTAATGTCTGAGCTAATGGCAACCCTTGAGTTCATGAGAACTTATCTAGATGATCTACTATGTATCTGCAAGGGTAGCCTGGATGACCACCTTGCCATGCTGATGAGGGTCCTCATCAGGTTGCGAAATGCAGACTTAAACATCAAAGCATTCAAATCTTGCTTTTGTGCTGTGGACACAGAATACCTAGGTATATCTTTGCCAGAGATAGTATCAAACTAAAATCAAAGAAGGTACAAGCAATTCTTGCATTGACACTGCCACAGAATGTTAAGCAACTCCATAGTTTCCTAGCATGGTCCAGTACTGCAGAGACATCTGGTCAAGATGCAGTGAGATGCTCGCTTCACTGGCCAATTTAGTTGGTGAGTGTGGGCACACCAAAGTCACAAAGGCTAACACAATAAAGAAAAAACCATGGCACTAGAAAGCTGTCCACCAGCAAGAATTTGTTACTGTAAAAGCAACTATTGCTGGCAATGTTGCCTTGGCCTGTCTTGATTACTCTCAGGGCTTTGAGATTTACACAGACAGCTCCAAGTTGCAACTAGGAGCTGTCATTCCTCAAAACAACAGACCACTGGCATTTTTTAGAAGGAAACTGAATTAAACACAGCAAAAATATACCGTGATCAAACAGGAACTCCTGGCCATAGTAGAAACACAAAAAGAGTTCAAAGGCATGCTTTGGGGATAGGAAATTAAGGTCAAAACTGACCACAAAAATCTACTTCAGGATGCTCTAGGTCTAACCTCTGATCAAGTGTACCACTAGAGATTACTCTTAGAAGAATATGGTCCCACTATTGTGTACATCAAGGGCATCCACAACACTGCTACGGATGTCATTTCACGACTGGATTATGGACCCATCACAGATGAAAGGTCAACCTGTAGAATTTTGCACAATGATGATGTTACCCCAACTCAGCCCAAGAGCATAATAAATCCATGGCAAACACCAAGGAGTACATGAACCTTGTGTTCACCAATTGAAACAAGGAGGACTCCAGCTATCTATTCACAACCAGAGAGATAGCAGAGGCACAACAACAGGACCAAGACCTCAATAAACAAGCTGACAAGGAAGGCTATTTCACCCAGCTGGTTGAAAACATACAAGTACTCTGTAAAGATGGCAAAATGGTTATTCCAAAAAGCCTACGACGCTGTGCAGTAGCATTGTTCTACCACTACCTCCAGCACTTTAGGACCAGGCATCTCAAAGAGACTCTTTGTATCTTGATGTTATTAGAAAGGTCTAAGAACAACAGTCTGATCACATGTCAAAAAGTGCCACAGTTGCCGGTGAACAAGCACAGACAATTCAAACACAGGAAACTTCCAACAAAACTTTCAACACTAACCCATCAGACGCCATATATGTGGATCTCATAGAACCATAAGCCCTCAAGGGAAAGAACAAGACACAAATTGACTTTATGATTGCATCACAATAATCAACCCCAACAAGCCGGTTTTAAATTGTTGAGTTGCCAATATCGCAGTACCAGCACTTGATATTCCCATCGGTACAAAGTTACAACGAGGCAAAGACACACATATCCAAACAAAGCAACCCTACTTTGACAAGTCTTCAGCAACAGTAGGAACAATAATCAACAGGATCTGGTTAGCCATTATTCATGTAGCCAATACATTCCCTACAACAATGGAAGTGAGTTCAAACTTTACTTTGAGACCCTCTGTGATTCATTTGGTCTGAAGCATAAGCCAACCAGTGTCAGGAGCCCACAAGCAAATGCAATACTTAAGCAAGTGCAACAAATAATCATGGTGATGTTCCGCACAGCCAAAATTGACATGACTGACACAATCACTGAGATTGGCATTGTTGACTTTCTCATCAATGCAGCATGGGCCATTTGCTCTACCTATAGTACTAAAAGCATTGCCAGGTGCAGCAATTTTTAGTCAGGACATGTTGTTTGATGTTCCATGCCTAGCTGACTGGTCAAAAATAGGAGAATACAGACAGAAACAAACATACAAAATTGCTAAATGGGAAAACATTGCATGTATTGACTTGGATTATCAACCCGGTGACAAAGTACTGCTGCAAGCAAAACTGATGAAACATCATGTGAGTTGATATGAATGGCACCATAAGGGCTTAACATGGAACAAAATCTGAAAGATCAAACATCGGAAGAGTGACACCATATTTTGCCTAAATTAACCGCTCTTTGGTCACGTCCCCTCTCTCCATACCACTTACACTTCGTCACATGCACACCATATATTCTTTTCCTTGAGATTACCTTTTCCTTGCAAAGTTTTGTTTTTTTGTGCACATTGACACATTATTGATCCATTCATGGGAATGAGTGACATGAGCCAAGGATGTTCTCAGTGACTCTTGCCACAAATATGCCCAATGGGACACAAGAATACCCTACAAATCAAAGGAATCCTTTAGATAACTATCATCCCTAGTACCAAGAACATTATAATACTCCCAGGGATCAAGACCAAGACATCTGACAAGACCAAGAGCTCTTGACAAGACCAAGAGCTCTTGATAAGACCAAGACAAGCCAGCAAGACCAAGTTCTCTGGCAAGACCAAGAAAACCCATGGTAGTATTCTACAGCCAATCACTGTAGAAAATCGATTATCATGTAAATTACATGAAAACATCAGGACAGGCAGTTTGCGGTCCTCAGTTTTAAAGAGTTCAATTGCTCATAAAACTAACTTACAATCACTTAGAAAAATATTTTCTATTCCTATTTACTTCGTATACAAATTCTCCTAAGTATCAACTTAGGTCAATCTCAAAAATGATGGCATTGAGAGTACATATATTAAGATTTGTATGACCTTTTTTGATTAAAAAAACCATTCCTCCTAAAAAGATCTCTTGTAAAAAATGCTCATACTCATATTGAATTGGAAGATCTGTATCCATTTAAGGCTCATCCTTCATTGTAGTAAGTATTTGTTTGTTGTTGTTATCTTACAGTCATGTGGTAGGTTGGCTTATTCATCATGTTATCTGAATCAGAAGATGTTGATAGTCATTTCACCATCATCTGAGATGATTGTCAGATAGCAGAAAACTTGTAGAATTAGTCATCGTATCTCCCCTCAAATTTGATGTCATCAGGGATCTCATGATATGTCAATGCTTCAAATCATGTTGCCGAGGTAAGATATGGTGTCTTGAATATCCAGTAACTGGGCCAAGCTTATTTCCTGATGGGCATGGGTATAGGCATGATCACTGTTGCTTATAAATTGAATATGAAAGTAGTAATGCAAACTTTGTTTGAGGTTTCAGTGTTTGCAGAGGCAGTACATGTACCACCGATTGTATGAAAGAAAATGCATCAATTTTGGTGGACAGTGCAGTTTGTGATGTGCTTGCAGTTTAACCTGTTTAAGTAGAGGTAGTCCTTACTATATTTAAAAAGAAAGAAAGACAAATTAAAATATGTATGATTAGATGGATTGTGCATTCTGCTTTGGGATAGAGCAAAGCAGGAAGCGTGTTAGGCAACTGTTATATGGAACAACCAGTTCTGATCATTCTGCATACCCAACTCCAACCTATTGTTGCAAAAGGGTTACTGAATACTGGGAAATGCCACTCTTAATCCTTCCTGAAGGGTATGCTAACAAGATTGCTCTGATCTCAATGTCAGATTGCAGCAGCCTTCAGTAGGGGCACTCAGAGCACAATCTCAACAATTGAATGCACATGCACAATCAAAACATTTGGTTGTTTATAAGGGATCTAAAAAAAACACAGCCAGGCTATCTGACACTGAATGTTAAATGAGCTTTGCATGAAAATGATCCCAAAACAATGCAGAAAGTACTGCAACAGATAAGAGTTTGAAGTCCATGCAATCATTCAAAATTGATCTAGACTTGTACAGCTGGGTGATCAAAAAAACTGTGTTAACTTGTAAAAATACCTGAGATTATTATAAAATTAACGATCTCCACCAAGCATTGAAAATAACATGGGGCAGCCACCGGATCTGCCGTCCGAACAGCATATAGAGTGGACTTATATATCGTGCCCGGGTTGTGATCTTAAGAGTTTCAACGCACTTGCAACACCTATCGATGCATTGCAAGCCTTGAGGCCATGACCGATGTGGAGGTCAAAAAGTAACAGCAGGGGGTGGGTGACGGCTGGAGAGCAAGGCAAGTAGGGTGGGGGCGAGGTTCTATGTAGTGAATTACTTTCAATCAATAAGCCATCCGTCATTTTTTACACAAGCCTAATAATGCAAATTTGAAGGCTACATAGATATGTTACTAGTCTTCACAATTATGCTCAGCCGTAACCCAACTGCACCTCTCTTCTGATAGTTGTGAGCTTAATTGCAGGGTGAGTTTTTCGTCTAGATTTTTGCATGAATACTATAACTGATCCACGAGAGTCTCAAAAATTCGTCTCAGAAGCATCCACGATGGGAGAAAAATTCTTCTTGTCAAGAAAAAGGAATCCTTTCATTGTGTACTTTGATCCCTGCTTCTGCTTTTCCATCTGCAATTTGTCAATCTCAAACACCAATCATCATGAATTTTACTCTGGCGTGACTAGATCGTTATCTCCTTTCAACACATTAATAACCAACACCGAAACCTCGAAGACAAAGAAGTTTCCCACCAGGCCGAGTGGCACATGCTTCTCCCTTGGCCTCTTTGAACGCCTTCTTGGCATCGTTTGCTTTTTCACGTGCAAGCTTAGCAGCCTTTTCAGCCTCCTGTGGTGAATAGAGGGAAAAGGGAGCGTAAGAAAGGTTTGCATGATGAAAATTAGAAAAAATCGAGATCTGTGTTACTTGCCCTTGCAACACTATCTGCTTCTTTGAACTCCACTTTTTTGGCAGCAGCACGAGCATCTCTGGCTTCCTGCGACTCTGTAGGAGCATCAAATGACTCAGCAGGTGCTGACGATTTCACTGGAACATTAAACGACGGTGCCGCAGGAGCGTCAAACTTGGGCATGTCAAACGACGGAGTCTTCGGCATGTCAATTTTGGGCATGTCAAATGACGGAGTCTTTGGGATATCAATTTTGGGCAGGTCGAATGCTGGAGTCTTCGGCATGTCGACCTTGGGCATTGAGAAAGATGGCAACTTGACATCCGGTATTTCAGGAGCCTTGAAGTCGACGGTGGGTGCAGAAACCTTCAGTGATTCAATTTTGGGTGCATCGACCTTTGGCATGTCAACTTTAGGAATCTCAAGCTTCGGCATCTCAGGGATCTTGATATCCTTTAGGTCAGGAGCACTGATGGATGGGGTTGAACCCTCTTCTCTGGCTGCTTTTTGGCGCTCAACCGCTTGACGTTGCTTCTCTTTTTCAGCAGCCTAAGTGGTTATTGTAAAATGTGGTTGCAGACATGTTCAGAACAGCGAAACAAAGATGGTTTTGTTGTGTTCGATGAATTATATGGTTGTCATTTTTCGTGAACAACCACTCACTTTGCGAGCTTCTTTCTCAGCCTCTTTGGCAGCTTGAGCCTCAGCCTCCTCCTGCTTCTTGGCCTCGGCTGCTGCCTTTTCAGCACGTTCAGCTTAGTAGACAAACAGAGTTAAGATAAAAAGAGCGGTTAGAATTTTGTTCGCGACGCAAAACCGTTTCTTAAAACACGGATCAAATCTGGCTGACAAGAATTGGCATACCTTCCTTCTTCTCAGCAGCAGCACGCTTAGCTTCCTCCTTTGCAGCTTGCGCAGCGGCCTTAGCTTCCGCATCGGCCTGCTCTTTGGCGGCTTTCTCAGCTGCCTTGGCAGCAGCCGAGTCTCCGTCACCCTGATCAGATGTTCCCGTCAGACCTCCAAAGAAATCGGAGGCCTCCTTCTTCGGAGCCGATTTGCTAGAGACGTCACCTCCCACGGCTTCATCGTAGCTAGGAAGGGAGAAGTCGAGTGTTTCGAACGACGCACCTCCTCCGAAGGACGGAGCACCACCTGAAACGATCAACGAAGACGATTCGATCTGTGGGGATGCGGCTGTGACAACAAGGATTGAGATCATATGAACCGATCGAACATGACATTTTTCCATTTCCAAAACTCACCGAGATCTACAGAAGCAATCGACGCAGGGTCTGCAAACGCAACTTGCGCCATGAAGCCCAACCCTGTTACAAACGCCGCCGCTCCTCCGGTCATCTTCTTCCAATTATCTGTGTCATCATTTCGTGTCGCTGACAAGGCAGCATGATTGCGTTGTTGCTGGATATTGGTCGCCGGAGCGAACGCGTCGGATGCAGTGAGCAGGGTGAGGAAGGTGGCAAGCTTCGCGGTGCGAAAGAAGGTTGTCATGGTAGCGAAGTTAACTGAAAGAGTGGGATGTGATGTTCAGAGAGACATCGAGGGACATGACACCACTTGAACTAAATCTTTACCTTTAAGGTGCTTCTCACGTTTAAAAGCCATAATACATAAGATTCAGCAAGCGAAATCGCCTATGAACATCAATGTGTTAGGTCGAAAGCTTGGTGCATGTGTAAAACATATAAAAATTACCAGCAACCGCTGCAAGCTTTTTTGCAGTTTGTTTGTTTGTTGGGGAAGAATGTATTTCTGAAAGTATGTTTTAAGTATAACATTTAATTAATGAAGTAAAGCACAAGTAAAACTTGCTTCTGTAGGGTATTAAAGCAGTTTTTAGTAGATTTTAATATTTTATGTTGATTGGGATGGTAGTGTTGAGACGGTAGCGTTAGGATGGTAGCCTTGAGGCGGTATTGTTATGACAGTAGGGTTTTGACGGTAGCTTCGTGACAATAGTGATGGGATGATAGCATTGTGATGGTAGCGTTGAGATGGTAGCATCAAGATGATTGTGTTGGGACGTTAGTGTCAGGATGGTAGCATTTGGATGGTATCGTCTCAACGGTAGCATCAGGATGGTAACATCGGGATGGTAGCTGGTATGAAAGCGTCAGGACAGTAGCATCGGGACAGTAGTGTTGGGATGGTAGCATTGTGATGGTATCATCAGGATGGTACTGTCGGTATGGTAGCTTCAGGATGGTATCATCAGGATGGCATCATCAGGACAGTAGCATCCTGAGGATAGTGCTTTGTAAGTAGTGTTATGACTGTAGAGTGAGGACAGTAGCATCTGGATGGGTGCATTGAGATGGTGGCATCAGGAGGGTAATGTCAGGGTGGTAGTGTTGGGACCATTTTGTTCTTCCTATCATTTTGAAACTTTTTCTCACCATATATCTATTTCTTTTTTCCAGCTTTACTGAAAAAAGTAAGGTCAAGACAAAAGCATTTGGATGGTAGCCTCGAGATGGGCATTAGGATCGTAGCATTGTGACGTAGTGTCATGACGGTAGTGTCAGGATGGTAGCATTGTGATGGTAGTGTCAAGATGGTAGCATTGTGACAGTAGCATTGGGACGGTAGTGTCAGGATGGTAGCAGCAGGACGGTAGTGTCGGGACGGTAGCATCAGGACAGTAGCATCAGGATGGTAGCATAGGGATAGTAGCGTCTGGATTGTAGCATCACAACAGTAGTGTTGGGATGGTAGCCATGTGATGGTAGCATTGGAATGGTACTGTTGAGATGGTAGCTTCGGGACAGTAGCATCAGGATGGTAGCGTCAGGACAGTGGCATCATGACGTGAGTGCTTTTAAGTTGGACTATGATGGTAGAGTCAGGACGGTAGCATCTGGATGGGCGCATTGAGATGGTACCATCACGAGGGTAGCATCAGGATGCTAGGGTTGGGACCATTTTTTCTTCCTATCATTTTGAAATTTTTTTCATCACATATTTATTCCTTTTTCCCACCTTTACTGAAAAAAGTAAGTGCATACAATATGGTTTTTTGAAGCAATTATTTTGATTTAGCAATATGGCATTGGGAAGGTAGCATCGGGACAGAAGCATCAAGTTGGTTGCTGATTTACCATTAAATCATCAGAGATGTAAAACAATTGTAATAACAATTTGAAGTATAATGAGCACAGACAACATTTGCAACATATAAGTTGATTGATGTATATTTGGTTGGTTTATTGCATATTCTTATCTCTATTCTAAGCCTGTCCATTCAGAGGGAAAGTTTAACTTTCTTCCGCCAGAAACTAGCTGGTCTTGATGTGACTCAGTGTGTTCACACTATTAATACCCTACTAGGATACTTGCATGGTATCCGTCGTAGGGCCAATAACCAGTTGGCCCTCGACCCAATCATCCCTGTACATATGCAAAGTTTTGCGGATCGTCACCGCTCGCGTTGCGAACTTGTACAACAGACCATAAATTAATTACGTCTCTGTTACCTATGATTATGCTCTTCTTTAGACGTAATTAGTTTTTTCACCAACAAAACTGCAGCGTCGCCACTTCCAGCAAAACCATGACTCCGGAAACTGTTACAGCCAACCTGGCTGCCGTCCTAACCAACTACACTGCTTTTGCAGGCCGCCCCACTTACGATGACATCAAATCGATGCGTGACGCGCTCACAACCATACTCATTGCCATTCCCTACGACAAAACCAACAGCGTTCACAACCTCTGGAGATTGATCGCACCCTCTGCTGCCTTGGAACCTCCTTCCCACGCCCAAAAAAACCAGCCTTCTACCCAACCACCGACATCATTGCAGACGATGCCAAGAATGTCGCATGTGCGTGCGCCGAAGCCCATCACGCTGCTCGAAAGGCAGATTTTGCCCTCTACAATGCAGCTGAACGTGGTAGTCAAAAATTTGTCCTTGACACTGTCAAAGAAACGTGGTACCAAGAACACAAAGACGAGCACTCAGGCTACGCCCTCCTCACTGCCAAAACCATCTTCAACAACATCTCAAAACGTTGCAATGGCCACACCAAATCGGAGGCATCGGAGCTCCCCCTCCAACTACCAGGCTTATGGGACATCGCTGGCAATGTAGTTGTCTACATCAACCTGATGCAAGACCTACAGAAGCATGCAAAACAGACTTGAGTCCCCATCGATGACACCCTCCTTGCTGCAACAGCCGACAGGGCCATGCTTAAAGCCAACATCTTCCCTCGCGAAGTCGACGACTGGACCAGCCTTCCAGCAGATGAACAAACATGGGAAAAATGGAAAGAGGTCTTCCGCCCTGCCCATGACAAAAGTGAAAACCGTCTCAAGGCCACCGGCCTTACATCCTCCAAACGATTTCAAAACACGCATGCCGCTAACAACACCACATCAGCTTTCAATGCAACACTGACACCGGAAGTACTGGGGCACCTTGACGGCTATCTTGACAACCTCGCAACCGCGGCAACACACGACAATCTATTCTTGACCAATTGGTGTTAAACATCACCACACTCGTCAATGCCAACTCATCACTTACTGCATCCACCAAGTCACTTGTCAACAATGTCAAAATACTCCATGACCAACTAACGGCAATCAAAAAACAACTAGAGGGACACAACAGCAGCAGCGGTACCACCGCCAAACGTGACAGCACCGCCGCTGCCTCACCAAACTGGCCCGCTTGGTGGGTCAAAGGCCACTACTGCTGGACGCATGAATTTGGCGGGACACACACCAGCTCAACTTGTCACAGAAAAGACAATGGCCATAAAGATGCTGCCACCCGAGGGAACACCATGAACGGGATCATTGCCAACAAAGGTTGGGATGAATGACTACGTGGGACAGCCAGCACAACCGAGTGTAAATCTAAACCTAAACCATCTTTAGTCAATTTAGTATCCAGATTTACCCCCACTATTCTACCTGGCAGTAGTCCCACCCCCACCTCCAACCAATTTGCAATCCTCAGCGACACAGCTATTGTCGACTCCCGCGCCAGCAGAATCTACCTCACCCCTGCCGCACCCAGCACCAACATTACGCACACAGCCCCAGGCATCCAAGTCAACACTGCATCCGGCCAACCCCACAGCTCATCTGCCTCTTGCAAACTACAACTCACCAAACTCCCCACCTGCAACGGCCACATAATGCCCACATTCCAAAACTCCCTCATTGGCATAGAGGGCCTCTGCGATGCTGGTTGTGAAGTCCGCTTCAACCAACACCACGTTGTCATCTACAACAGAGACCATACCCCTGTTGTCACCGGCTGGTACAAAACCACTGGAGCCAAGCTTTGGGGCATCTCCCTATGACACAAACAAGCCCCCCCGATACTGTCTAACACTACCTCTACCAACCTCGGTGCCTACAGTGCCTATGACCTCCCTAGTGTTGAAGCTCTAGTCCGTTACCTCCACACAGCCACAAGTTTCCCAGTCCGCTCCACTTGGCTAGCAGCCATCAAAGCAGGCAATTACTCATCCTGGCCTGGTCTCACCTATACCAACACTGCCAAATACTGCCCTTCTGCAGACGAAACCATCAAAGGAAACCTCACTCAAACCCAAAAGGGCCTCCGATCAACAACCTGGCCACCACCACATCGCAGCCCATTGCCTACCAGCGACATTGATACTCACGATACCATGCCTACATCAACCCTACCACCTAGCCACATGTCCAACCCAAACCCAACCCCCTCCAACGAACTCCACATCCAAATCCCACCCACCAACAAGCTTTACACAGACAACACCAGACGCTTCCCAGTCTGCTCAGGCAGTGCCAACCAATACATCATGATAGCTTACCGCTGCGACTGCAATGTCATCCTCACTGCCCCGTTCCAAACCAAACACAACAAACACCGCAATGCAGCCTACGAGTCCATCATGCAATGCCTTGCAGACAACAAACACAAGTCAACGTCCAAGTTATGGACAACGAAGTCAGCGCTGAATTCAAAGAGGTCATCAACAAGACCTGGAATGTCACACTCCATCTGGTTCCCCCCGATGTACACTGCCTCAATGCCGCTGAGCGTGCAATCCACACCTTCAAAGCCCATTTCCTGGCAGTCCTTGCCGGAGTCCACTCACACTTCCCCAACTACTTATGGGACCACCTACTCCCACAAACAGAAATAACCCTCAACCTCCTCTGCCAAGCAACACTTGCCCCTCACCTATCTGCTTGGGCCTACTTCTGCCGCCACCCCTTCGACTACGCCGCCACCCCCCTTGGCCCAATCGGATGCCGCGTCATCATACACGCTAAACCCAACCGCCGCACCACCTGGTCTCTCCGCGGCCGTGATGGCCACTACATTGGCCCCGCCTTCAACCATTACCGCTGTTTAAAAGTTGTTGACTCTGAATCCAAAACCATTGCTGTCTTGGACACCATTGAGTTCCGCCACCATTACCTCACACAACTCAATGTCACCCCTGACGACCGCATCACTCATGCCATCAACTTTCTCACATGCGCCCTACACAATGTGCCTTCATTAGCCCACGACAACCAGCTTCACGACATTGCCGGTCTCCGCGCCATCTTCACCAAATGGCAAGCAAATCCCCAACTATCCCCTCTTGCTATTGACAATGAACACCAACAGCAACAACCAAGGGTGAACCGCACCCATAATGAGCAACCACCAAGGGTGTAGCCCACACCCATTACACCTCCTCTACAGCTCACTGTCTCCCCACACCAACCGCCAATCGAACATACGCCCAATCACACCAACGTTGCTCCCACACTATTACCACAACCACCACAACCAACACCACCATCCAACAAACCAATCGCACACTGCACCCGCTCACGCCGACCCCTACCCAGTTTTAGTGGTCCCACCCACACAGCCTCTGCCGTTCTTGACATCAACACTGGAAAAAGCTTCGAATAATACACCACCCCAAATACAGTGAAACCTTCAAACGCTCCGCCTCCAATGAAATGGGACGCCTCTGCCAAGGCATTGGCACAAAACCCGATGGCACAGGCCAATGTATCACGGGGACCGACACATTCTTCCCCATCAACTTTAACGACATCCCTGGTGACCGATGCAAAGACATCACCCACACCAAGATAGTCTGCACCCACCGACCCCAGAAAACAGACCCTGACCGCACTCGCATCACCATTGGAGGCAACTGCATATGTTACCCGGCAATGTTGGCACCCCCACCAGCTCTCTTGAACTCGTAAAACTGGTTATCAACAGCGTATTCTCCCGCAAAGAGGCCCAATTCACCTCTTTTAACATTGAAAACGTCTACCTCTGCACCCCTCTTGACCGCTACGAATATGTTTGCATCAAACTCCAGGACATCTCCCAACGAATTCGTCACTGAATATAACCTCGCCGCTATTGTCTACAAAGGCTGGGTCCACTTTGAAATCTGGCGCGGCATCTATGGCCTCCCCCAGTCCGGCATACTTGCCAACAACCTCCTTGAGAAATGCTTTAACCACCATGGCTACTACCAAACTCCAACAACCCCTGGACTCTGGCAACACAAATGGCATCCAATCCTTTTCTGCCTCATCGTTGATGACTTTGGCATCAAGTACGTAGAAACAAGCCACCTCCAACACCTACGGGAGGCCCTCACTGAACACTATACCATCTCCGAAGACCTCACCAGCAGAAAGTTTGCCGGCATAGACCTCAAATGGAACTACCCAGAATGAACATGCCGCCTCACCATGAAGGACTACATCAAGAAGTTACTGCTACGCTTCAACCACCCCACACCTGTCAAATGCCAACTCTCCCCGCACAAGCACACTAACATCTCATACGGCTCCACCCAACAATTTACCCCCAAGCCAGACACCAGCCCACCCCTAAATGATGCCGGTATCCTCCACATCCAACAAATCGTCTGAGTACTCCTATACAACGCTCGTGCTGTCGACAACAAACTCCTTGTTGCACTAAATGAGATAGCTCCCAACAAGCGGCCGCAACCACAGCCACCCATGGCGCAACCAATATGCTCCTTGACTACTGTGCCACTTACCCCAATGACGGAATCACATACCGCGCCAGCAACATGGTACTCACCGCCCACTCCGACGCTGGTTATCTCAATGCCTCACACGCCCGCAGCAGGGCTGGTGCCCACATCATGCTCTCCAAAAACAATCCAATCCCCTGACGCAACGGCCCTGTCCTCACCATAGCACAGATCGTCAAATTTGTCATGTCCTCAGCTGCAGAAGCGGAACTAGCCGCACTCTTTATCACAGCCAATGAAATGATCCTGCTGCAACAAACTCTCATCAAAATGGGCTGGCCCCAACCACCCTCCCCACTTCAGACAGACAACTCCACTGCCTGCGGAGTTGTCAACAAAACCATCATCCCCAAACGCACCAAATTCATGGATTTGAGATTCTACTGGCTCCGGTGCCGCAAAGCCCAAGGCCAATTCTGCACATACTGGGACTCAGGCAGCAACAATATAGGCGATTACCACACCAAACACCATCCCCCTGCCTACCATGAAGCCCACCGACCCACTCACGTAGGTTAATTGCGCACTGGAATGCACTGCAAGGGTGTATTAATACCCTACTAGGATACTTGCATGGTATCCATCGTAGGGCCAATAACCAGTTGGCCCTCCACCCAATTATCCCTGCACATACGCAAAGTTTTGTGCATCGTCACTGCTCGCATTGCAAACTCGTACAACAGACCATAAATTAATTTTGTCTCTGTTACCTATGATTACGCTCTTCTTTACACACCCTTATTCTTCATTCCAAACCATACAAACAACAACATGTTGATTGTTTGTGAATACACAGCAAATTTACTAAATATAAGACTGGGCAGTTAGAGAGGCATACTATGTCTATCAGTCACCCATCAAAACAGACAAAGATACCATTTTTCATGATATCAAGCAATGCACATATATCAAAAGCTCTTTTTATTTGCTTTTGTTTGGTGTATATGCCAATCTTGCTCTTCAGGCTGGTTGGGTTTTGTAGTCTCTAGAAGTTAGTGATTGATAAGAAAAAATAAACTGACCCTAGTACAAAACTGGTATATTCCTACACAAGATACTCAAAATGTATTATTTGATGGGAAAATGTGTTTTGTGATTTACTCGGAATGTTTCTATGGTCTGTTGGTTGTTAACTCTAATGAGGTAACTTTCCAATAGTATGCCTTTCTAAAGGCCCAGTCTTAATATTATGGTACTCTTTGTGATATTTTTGATCCATCTGTCAAAAATGATGGACAGACTATCTGACGCATGGTCCAAAGATAATTTCATGTAGAGATACCCAATAATTACACAGAAATAGTAGTACATGTCATAAAGGTTTTAAGTGCAGTTAAGGGTTGGAAGTGATTTTTGACTTGTACAACGCAGAATAGCTTTTGAACCATTGACTGGACTTTGAACCATTACTGATGCTGGGTATTGTACTGCCATAATTTACGGTAGGTAGGCCACACACTAAAGAATGCCATACTTTACAAAATCTCACTAATTTTACAAACATTTTTGTTTTGGGGTCCTTAAGCCTTCTTTTTTCACCTAAATGCAATTGGAATCGATTCTCCAGTGCATGACCAACAAGCCTATAGCTTGGCTCCCTGTAATTCCTCTTGGTTCAAAAGTTATGGCTGATTGTCACACAACTCATCCCACATCACCTTGCTTTTTTGTGGGCTTACATTTTTACATAGTAAATTTTCAAGTCCATCATCTAGCAGATCACTGTAGAAGTTTGTTCAATGTGTTGGTACCATTGCAACAAAGAATGGTCGCACATATGGTAAGCACTGCTAGAGTTGCAGCAATGCACTGCTGTTGGTGAGGACATCCCGCAGCTCTAGCATATTTTTGTGTCTGCCAAGAAAGGCACCGGACAAGCCCGCTGCTTGTTTTGTTCTCTGTGATGGGGGGACACAATGAAAGTTTTAAGGATGTAAACAAATTTAGTTTTACATTAAATAAAAGAAAACGATTAACTAGTAAATAGTGAGAATGTAATTATGTTAACTTCTTCCTAGAATTAATGGATTGTCACATCTGCCAGAGACAGCACCAGATGACCGTGCTGTCCAAACAGTTGCTCCCATGCATCCCAACCGTTGCAGACTGCCTCCCAAGCTACTAACTTCCAGCAGCTGCATCAGGAAATGCCGCTCAAGGAATACTTACTATCCCCCTTGCAAATCCTCAACCCTCTTCCATTGGAATTAAATTTGGCAATCACAGTTGCAGGACAGGAGGTTTGCCGTGGATAGTATGATAAAAATGAGGGTGGTGAGTGGGCTGGAGGGTACAAAGCCTCCTACAAACAAAATAAATTGGCAGGAACAAGACACAGCTTAATAAATAAGATAGAAATATGGTACTATCTATGATTATATTTTTTTATGTTTGCATTTCACATGCTTTAGTTTGCTGAAAACACAGTAAGAAGGCCACACTTTACAGAATCTTGGAACATTTGGTGTGGCCTAATTACTGCAAATTATTGTATTCCTGCATCAGGTTGTAGGCATTTTGACAAAAATTGTTTGGACATGATGTGTCAGATAGTCTGTCTGTACTTTGCTAGATAATACAGCAAAATAACTAGATCTAGACCTTAAAATCAGTCTGTCCAGTCACAAATATGAATTATTTTTGTTGCATGCAATAACATATTGTCATGACACATAGCAATGGCCTTCTAATTTTGCATGCAACACACACATTGCACCACATTGTATGTATTGCAAAACACAATTCTGTTGTTGGGAGTGATCATGACATTTTTGCATGCATGTGAAAAATGTGTGTGCATGCCACTTTTTTATGTCTTCTGAAAACTGACAATATCTGGCATACTTTACTTGGTAGAAAACACTCCAATTTCTATGTGTTGGACTTTGAACCATTATGTCACTGATTACCCAAAACAGCAGTGCAATTGCAGCTGTCTTTGCTCTAAACTGAGGACCTGTCAAGCTGGGCTTAAGCCCCTGAGATCGTCCCAAAACCAAAAGGTTGTGCAATCTTGGCTGGGACTCAAGAGGTGGGCATTGAGGATGCACCAGTGGTCAAAGATATCTGACAAATAATTGTTCAAAGTGAACTCTGACTTATCCATATACCATAAAAAATTCCCACAAACACATTGAGAATAGTACAATGCTATCATATGCAATGCTCAAAATGGTTCCCTCAGGTGGTCTAATAATGTGGGGCCCTAGAGAATGGGACAACATGTGAGACACACTTTCCTGCCATTTACAGATGACAGATAGATTTATTTTATGACAATTGTTTAATTATAAGTTTTGCTTAATCTATCCAGACAAAATAGTGATTGTAGGCAAAGACATAATCTTTCTTTTCCGCATAAGCAGAGCAGCAGCATTTGTAGGAATGATCAGGGTATGTTGGTGCTGAAATACAGGTTGTGGGTATCAAATGCAATGTAGGAGTTGAAATTTATGTGTACAATGTACCTTTGTTCGGGTAAGGCATGTGTGAGTTGAAGTAATGGTTGTAACTTTCACCGGAAGTTTTACAGTACTGAGCAATCACAGTAAATTCCAGTATTAATTGGCACAATTAGTATCGTAATTTTTGTCTATTGCCAAAAGTAACATTAGACCTATGTAATTTTTAACCATGGCAATGATAAATAGTACCAATCTTGATGATGATTAACAAGATGCTGGGTGCCAACTTTTGGAAACAACAAAACCAGATGATATGTCACATACCATGACAGACAGTTCATGTGGAATCAGTGCATG
>JALLPD010000041.1:0-25233 GCA_036940065.1 Cyclotella cf. meneghiniana
TTGACCTTGTCTTGACCTTGTCTTGACCTTGTCTTGACCTTGTCTTGACCTTGTCCTGAGCAGATGTTGTGACTTTTATTGTGTGAAAATCTAATTTTATCAAAAAAATGATCAATGGTCAAGACATGTCTTGATTATGTCCAGACAACCTGTGTTTTTGCTAAATCATGTCTTGTTCTTGTCTTTACCAAGATTAATCATTAAGACAATAAAAATGAAATTTTTCTTAAATACCAGAAAACACATGTCTTTACCAAAATTCAGTGCAAGTTGAGATAGTGCCAAGGGCCTATCATGGTCAAGACATGGTCAAGAAATGGTCGAGACATATCTACTTTGTGACTATTGTCATGGTCAAGACATGATCAAGACATGGTCAAGACAGGTCTACTTAGTGATTATTCTCATGAGCAAGAAATTGTCAAGTCATTAGGACAATAGTTCAATCCCATTGTTTGTATCCACATATTTGCCAATGAGAGCATGAGTCAGCATGATTCCTTACTCCATTTAGTGGTGGACCACTGCCAGAAGTTGATGGAATGTAAGAAAGAATCAACACAATTGGAATGAAACAATTTGGCTGATGAGTAACCTACCACTCAAACATAGGCCTCAGTTCCTTTAATTATGGTAGAGGGGAAGTGAGCAGGTATCAGTGTTGATGTTAACCAATGGTATTGACAATTCTGCTACAGACATTACCATACTTGATAGCTGTTGCAACTCACTCAATTGACAGACTCATACAGGCAGTTGGAAGAAGCACACCAACGCTTCAGAGGTTTGACAGAGCATCTTTTTACATCTTCAACTCAAAAAATTACACTAGAAGTGACATGTGGTTTAGAAGACTCCATTTCTAGAGCCATGAGGGAAAACATATTTTCTGAACAGGAAAGAAAATAATACAAAGAATACTACAATATTGTTCCACAGTTTTAGATACATCAAATGTATTCAACAGAGATTGTGTTACAGAGAGATGAACACTTCCCCATTCCATCACAGCCATGCGATCACTGTTCAAACTGTCAAAAACAAAATATGATGACAAAATCATAATTCCAAGCAATCAGAGTGATGAGCAATGAAGAATGAAGAGAGTCAAAAGAAATTGGTGTGTGATGCAATTTGCATATTGTTAACAACCTGTCTTGTTTGTCATCAAAGCAACTGCAATGGAATTCAAAGCTTTATGCAATGAAAGAACAGGTATTTGTGCTGTCATGTTGTCATAACTCATTGCACGTTTCACAAAAGTGTCATGTGTCTAGCTGACACATCTGGAAAAAATGACACAGAAGAGTGGCACGTCCATCTTGTTTCATGTCATTCTCCATTGATAAACCTGACAAAGGAAAGACAGAAGACCACTTGAACAATAAATGTCCTCATCAGAATAATGTTAAAAGTGTACTACTGCATGGTGTGGAAAATGCCAAAGATCCTGGTGTTACTGCCCATAAACTATTGGTCTTTGCACTCTCCAGTGAAACTCATTGGTTTGCAATAATTGCAAACAACATTAGCCTCATCAATAAATGCAAAACATAAGTTCACTAATTGTGAAACAGCAAACACTCTATGTATATTTTGGAATATTTGTTTTAATTCTATGATCTCTGCATTTTCTCTTTGACTCCCTCTGTGACTCATTATGTGCCCTCAAGCACCTTGCTTCTTTTTTGCTTACTGATAAACTATTGCCATTCTCTCCCACCACAGCTGTTTTAGATAGCTTGACATGCAGAAAATGCATACATTATCATTGCATCTAGACAACAAGCAGTGGTACTCCAATACATTGATGAGCAAGATATCTCCTGGCTTCGATGCAACTTCAATACCCAATCTTGGAAAAAATAGCGCACTATCTCATCATCAATATTGTAATCTATACCACCAACATGGACTTGAGTCATGGAATATGTGTAGTTGTTGTCAATGTGTTGACAAATATATACATTGACACCAAATGCTATGCCATTGAAGATATCTGACAAAGTTTCATTCTTAGCTTCAGCATAGCTGATCATCTCCTAAAGAACTACCTCTCGTTCTAGTATGTGCATAAGAACAGAAGGAATGCTCCAAATGTTTTACCACATTAATAATGCAGTCACACTCCTCTTGAATACACCATCAAAATTGTAATGACCTGGCTCGACTCTAGCAGCTTTCCTTCTTTGCTGAGAACTTATGCAGCAATTTTGTGCACTAATCACAGTCTTTGTCTTATCTCTTACCAAATTCTTCTTCATTTTGGCAATTTTTGTCAAGGCTGGGCATAAGTCCCTTACATCTTTGTTGAGAAAGATGAATCTTTCTTGGCAAAAGGATGAAACAGCTGAATGTCATTCTCATCCTTGTACATCAGTCCCTTGTCTTCTGAAGGATGACAACATACTTGCTCATATCCAGCCATAATTCTGTGACAGCACCATCATTTTACTTTGGAATTTAAAACAGTGGCATTTTGAACATCACATCCACCACCAAAGACAACAAAATTTTGTGTGAGAAAATCAATGGATTAATTGCTCCAGCATGCATTCCTGTCTTTGTAGTTGAATATGCAAACGCTTGATTTCTTACTATTTGCTTTTCTACAATGACATATTTTCTTATGCCTATGTGCACTTCTCAACAATGATGCAGTAGATGATTCAAGAAAGTATGCACCTGCAGAAGCAAGGGTTTTCTGTGATGACACAGTGGGCATCAAAGAGACTGTGTGGCAGTATTTACTATCAATGGAGCGTATCTGCTTGTATTTTTGAATGCTGTTTGGTGCTGATGCGCAAATCTTTTTGTCATGCCATGATTGTTTTAAGCTTTCTTTATTGATGACAAAGACAACTGCAAACAATCATGAACAACAATTAAACTGTTGGCTATTGAATTGAGAGACTGTTTTTGTTGACTTTGCAATTTTTGATGATGAGAAAATTCTTAAAGGAGGCAATCTCTTTGGAGGAGCTGTCTTTGGAGGATGCAACTTAGTTAAAGACTCCTTCTTAGAAGATGCTACTGTTGTAAGCATTGTTGGAGTGTCAGTCACTGGAGAAGTGATTTTAGTCATATTATGTGGTTTATTTGTCAATCAAACCCTTGCCAAAGGCAATGCCATTGTCTTAGGAGGCATTATTATTGAAGTTGCCATCAGAGGAGTCGTCATTGTAAACACACATGAAGGAGGCCCTTTCATCAATGGCACCACTATCAGATATGTTGTCACAGAATTGGTTGCATTTGCAATATTTGTTGGCAGCATAGTCAAAGAAATTGTTATCAAAGAGTGCACCAAATTTGAATGTCTCCTTAGAAAGCACCATCATTTAAGGAAAAGCTTTCATGGAAGAGAGTGCTTTCATCAAAGGGAGCTCTAACATCAAAGACCATGCACGCTTTGGTAAGGAGGTGCCATCAAACGAGACACATTTGTCAGAGGCACCAATGTGTTGCAGATGTCAACAGACTATTGAATCATGGGTCTTCCCACAATCAAACTGTCACCATAATGACCATTGTATATACCTTCCAGTGATGAATATGAAGCATGTTTGGGCTCAGTTCTTTGACTAAACAAGAAGAATGTGCACATGACTAAGACATAGGCCCATTATTCTATTGTAGTATTCTAGGGTGGCCCTAAAGATACCCTTAATTTCTTAGGAGATGCAAGACATCTCCCAATATTGATAAGATTGCAAGAATTGATTCACTATCCAGAAATACCATTTGGGACAACATGCTTTATGTCAATAACTAATGACATTAGAGGCATACTAGAGATGTTTAGAAACCTATACAAGCATCTCATTGTGTCATTAGTACAAATGTACCAAGACTGTGTAGAATCCTACACAGCTTTGTTCTTATTTGCTACATTCTAACATTTGAGAAACAAACAAATTACATCATAAAAATCGTTTTGCAATAAACTTTAGCCATCCCTACAAAATAGTAACTTGTACAATGGACTTTAGTCACAATCAATCAATGTCCTTCATGTAACCTTATATTCAGATTGTTTGTCTGTCCAACCGTTCATTGTCCAGTTGTTGGTACACCTGGCCATAGTTTAATTGTCCATCAGTCATTGATTTATTGCCCACAATACCCTTGATGAGCTATGCTTGGCACAACATTGTGCTGCTTGACACCAAGAGTAGCAATGCCACAACTGTACAATGAGTTATGCACTCAGCAAGTTGAAATGAGTTTAACTCCTAGATTGACACATGGTTTTAATATGAAGTCAAAAAAATATTGCCCTCATCGTCACTGAGGACTGGTTCCCAGCTGATGCATGTATGCTCTGCTCATTGTAGCAGAGTTCACATGTTGTATATATTGCACATGCTGCGAAAAAAGTCCACTGGTGACATGTAATTTTGCACGAGTGGCACATAAATTAAAAAGCGGTACTCAGCACTTAGCTCCAAGGAGACACTCATAAAATGAGGAGACAGTTAAAAAATGCCAAGGGTTATTTTTTCCCACTGAGCAAAACATCCATTGTCTCTGAAGACACAATTAGACTTATTCCAAACCCATGATCACATGCAGATGCAGTGACACCACAGAGTTCATTGTCATACCACATATAGTCAGTGCATAAAAGATATGTCAAGGGCCTAAAATGATCCTACAAAGCATACTGTAGCCTCTACAGGCCAAGCAGCCAACTGCTGACCCCCAAAAGCTTAGTTGGAAATATCAGCATCATGACATGTCATCCCAACACCATGTCAGCAAAATGTCAAAAATGTTGTTGTGACATTTCACTAAAAAATGTCGGCCCAACCTGCCAAACAACATGTTGGCAAGACATTAGCCAAGATTTTGCCAACATGATGGCTGATTCTGTTGGACATAAAGAAACAACAGCAAAGCTTTGCAGAAAATTGCACTGTAATGATGTGATTTGGTGCAAGAAAGCCTAGAAAATGGTATCATATGCTTAATCCTTGCATACATAGCTTGTCTTCTTAAAAAATCGACCATTTTCTCCATGGGAGTAATGGCCCTATGAGTCATGGATATGGCTGGGTAGTCATGTGCTGACACATCAGCCAACATGTGATCCAGCCCCAAAACCAGTCATGGCATCAGCAACATTTGACATCTGCCAATTTTTAGGCAACAATGTTGGCATCGTCATTCCATGCGCCAACATGCTGTTGAAATTTCCAACTAAGCTTAAAAGGTGTGCGTCACTAGATAAAGACCATGATCTCCCTGGAACTTCTCGCCCCTAAAGTGTTTTTACATCCAGATAGCATTCTGCCTGTTGTTTTGCTTGGTGATGATTGGAGAAGTGTGTGATCATGGCACAGGCATGAGTATCACTTGGGACTCAAGTTTAAGTCAGCTTCAAGGGCGAATGCATGTGCGCATGATGAAGAAAGCCCAGATTAGACCTATTTTATGTAGGAGCAAGTTACGGCACAGCCAATTCACCAATCTGATCACAGCACAGCCTCATGGTTACAATCTCATGAAAACAACTGCATAAAAATGTCATGTTACTGTAAGACTCAGCCATTCATAGAACATGATGGGCCCAGGAGTGAACCATGTTCAACTCAGCAAAAGGGCATTGGACTTTATTATATTGCTTCATCCTGGTTATGCATCAGAATGACATGCAGTATTACCTTGAAGTCTCTGAATGCATGGGGATGCATATTTTGACAAGAAAAAATGACTATGATTCAAGTCCCTGATAGAGAAAAACTAATGAATGTGAGCCTTGATCTCAAAGTTCTTGCAAATTTCATACTCATGCAAGAATTTTGAGTATCTCTCACATGTATTCAATAGGAAAACATGCAACTTGTCAAATTCCTTTGGAATCACTAGTAAAAAAGTAAGAAGAATCCACAAAGACAAGAAGGCTTCTCAACTTCATCTCTTTTTGTCCATGCAAGCCCGGTAGCATTGGAAGAAAGGGGCATACACATGAGAAAATCTTGCAGGCTAGTAAATAGCATCAGCACCTTCTCTGGTCAAAGAAAAAGAACTCAAAGCTTAAATCTAAAATTTTGAATTTAATTAGTTCTGAATCATGTAGCTTATAAGATAGAAAAGTCTTAACCATAATTCATAAGTCAGATTTAATAATCTGATTTAATTGCATACCTTGCATACCCAAAATAAAATGAGTCTTGATGCAAATACCAACAAGACCCAAAGAAAATGCCAAGAAATATTCTGACATCAAGAATATTTTTCTCATCAAGATGAATTCTTCTCCCATGCTGAAAAATTTACACCGCCCATGTAACAATATTAACAACAAGGTACCAGAAAGCAACTGGAAATCAAACCATGTTGGGATTTGAACCCCCAACAAGGTGTTGCCACAGTCACAATGAAGGAACAAGATATGTTCCTAAGCATACACTTACCTTACCCAACTATGCAGTGGGTTCTTCCTACATGAAAGGCACAGTAAAGTCACATGATGTTATCAACATTGCTGAAAGCAATGCTGTTGAATACACTTTTCTGAGGTATGATTTACCCAGACAGACTAAGCCAACACATGACCTCAGTTCTTGACAAAGTAAAGACTGAGCAAAAAATGATCTAGATTATCAAACAAAAAACAACAAAAAAGAGGCTATGATCAACTTCACCTCGCCAATGAATATTGACTTCACAAATCTGCTAATATCTGTGAATCAGGGTTGCATCAACACCTAGGCCACAACATATTATGCACGTAGCTAACCACCTTTGTGCAGTGCTCTTATTGAGCAGAAATACTCTTGCACACAGAGCTAACCACTCCAGTGCAATACTCCTCTAGGGGGTCTGAATAAAATTGAAGATCTTCCAAATAGCTGAGTTGGAAATGTCGGCGTCGCATCATGTCACCAAGACCCCTCAAATGACATGTCATCTGGACATGCACGGACATGTCGGCAACATGTCAAAAATGTCGGGCTGACATTTGGAAAAAATGTCGTTTCAACCTGCCACATGACACGCCGTCCAAGATACTTTGAAGACATTTTTCATCCCAATATGTGCGAGATGTTGACAATATGTTGCCAAAGACATTTCTATGACATGTCATCAAAATGTCATGTTGACAATATGTCATTGATGACATTTTGATGACATGTCATCAAAATGTTATGTCGACAATATGTCATTGATGTTATTTTGACAACATGTAGTGAAAATGTCTTCCATGACATATTGTTGACATGACATTTCATCGACATTTTGAAGACATGTTGGTCACAACTTGCTGTGTTGTCTTAATAGTGGTAAAAGCATTTAGTACATTGAACCACTAATAGAAATACTAAGTGCATTGAATCGACTGACAAGTAGAATTAAATTACCAGCTACATAACTTCTAATGTAGGGACACAGTAAAAGACCTCAGCGGGGAAAAAGCCTCCCTACTCCTCACCCCCATCAACCTCTTGATGAATTACCTCAATGCCATCTGCCTGCAGATGAGACCCAATTAATTGAACTACCTCTTCATTCAGAACCCACCCTTTTTCATTGCCATCCTCATTGATACAAACCAACCCCAAACCTTTTGATACTCCAGTCCTATGGCTACCTCTGTGAAACTCTAAATTACCACCCCAAACCTTGAAAGTCTTCTAGTATTAGGATCATAAAACACCAAATCTTTGTATCTCCAAGATGTGGGCCTCTGCAGCACAATCATTGACTTAAAGTAATTCAATCTCCTAATCCTCCAACCAAGCTCTATACATCCTGGTGACAGATGGTTTCTTCAATTCATTGACATCTAACCCAAAATTACTTAGCTGGAAATCAAATCTAATGCAGCCATTGCAGTTCAAAATCAAATAAGAATAATAATGAGTAATACCTGCAAAAAATATAACCACTTACTTAACATCATTGTTGCAAAATAAAGCATTTGGTCCCAAAGACTCAATACTCTCATTCTCTTTCCTTCTTTGCATTGCATCATTGATTAGAGCAGTGGCATACAAAACAGACCTTTTCTCCAATGATTCACCCCCAAGGTCAACTTGCTACCTGTTTTAATGTTCTTCACTGATGCCCAGTTATGTTCACATGACCAAATCCCAAGGGACTTGGAGGTGACATGACAAGTAACAAAACCAAGAAGGCAGTGAGTATTTTTCATGCCACAGATGTGAGTTACAGCATTTTGAGTATTCCACCTTGCAACATTGTCAAAAGGCTTTGTCCTTTCAAAACAGTTGAACTCATCCCAAAACAAATCAACCACATCATGAATATCAGCACCAACAACCTTGGGGTCTTTATTGGGACATGGTACGGTATACAGGGAATGGACCACTCTCTCAATGGTTTCTCTGTGCTCAGGGAGCATGTTCTGAGAGACATGATCCTTGACTTCTCGTGAAACAGACAAAGCCCACCCAGCAATGGCATAATCATGATGCAACTTTTTGGACCTACTATTCCATAGATCCAAAGCCAACTGTCCTAATGATGCTTCCTCCACTGGCTCTATTACAACCTCAGATTCATCATCTGAGGATCCCATCTCATGAGGAGTCAAAACACTAATGTTGTCCTCATTTGTATCTGCCTCATCTGTAACTTCCAGTGCTCTGCAAAGTGAGCAGGATAAGTGTAAGTTTGATGTGAAATAACAAAACAAACAAAACAAGCACTTACTCTCCCCAGACCTCATTTCGTTCATCAGCCAAAGTTTCATCTCCCTCCGCAAAAACACCAAATACTTTCTCATTGAAGTAGTCAACTGGCTTTGTTAATGCCGTGTTTTCTTGCAGAAGAAGTAAATCTTGTCTATCATTGGTTTGTTAGAATCTGCAAAGTGCAAGGCATGAATCGCAGGGAATACAGCATGCAACAAGACAAACAAATGCCTTAAAAATACCTCATCCCCTATGTCAATCACTGCTCCCCTAACTTTGCCATTCTCTGCCAAGTCTCGGAACATGACACTGTGAATAGTTGACTTCAAGACATCGTTTTGACGGAGTATCCTCATCATTGCATAAAACCATGATGCCATTCTTGTAGTTGCACCCCATAGTAATCCTACCCTTCTGCCCTTGTTTGCAGTATATGACTGTGCAATGAATTGTGCATGAGCCTCATGGCTAGCCCCAGACCCAAATACATTATACAGCCTGCAACATTTAGCAATCAGAGTTTCAACAAAGAATATGTTAGCAAGGTCACTGCATTTGAAATAAATGATAAATAAACTAAATCTTACCTTCACCAGTTTGTATTTTGACAAATATCAAAAAACAAAGACACAACGTGTTCCCCTCCATGTACTGCATATGCCCTTGGAAACTTTGCCTCCAAGACACATCCTGCTTTAGCCACATTACTCGCTCCATCAAAAAAGAACACATCAGTGTACAATTATTGGGATCATACTTCATGAGGTATCCTCCATCAGAGTAGCAATGAAAGGAACATCTTTCTTGCCACCTTCACTTATGTGATCAGAGCAATCTGTAATGGCAACACAAGTTGGAGGCATGATAGAACACATGGCAAGGGTGTTGATGAGAGGCATTCTTGCAATGGTAGCACCATCACTTAGCCAAGAGAGACCAAAGATGGGGACATCAGATAAAACTTGTAATTGGTTCATCTCAATGCAGCTCTTATAATTAATGTCAAGAAGTTCCCCCCCAATCTTCTTGCAGTCAGGAATCTTGAAGGTGCTGTCAAAAAAACGTGTATGCTGCAACACAAGTTGGAATCTTGATGAGTCCACAACACGGTCAGGCAAATCGTCACTGTGAATTAGGTTGGCAACAGCCATCTCAAGGCAAGCATTAATTGTAGTCCGGATATCAGACTGCTGCTTGTTCTTGAGGTATCCATTGTTGGAACATTGAGTGCATTGATGAGATCTCTTGGTAGAGTCAACAGGAAAGGCTGAAAAGGCTGACGTGGATGATAAGGATGAAGGGGGGCTTCTATTTTTTTCAAGCAAAGAGACAACAGCTGCATCCTGGTGGTTAGAAGAAATTTCAATCAGCTCATCTGCGCCACACTTGTGCATGTCAGCCCTTCACACGATTGATTCAAACAAATCAACATGATTACTCAAATTATCATCAGCAGGACAACTGCTGAGCATATTTTAATACCAATCTTGGCCTTTTTTGCAAAGTGAGCAGCAGCCCTTGCTGCATGCTTTGGCTTGAAGGTTTGATTGCAGTGCAAGCGCGGCCAAGAGTCATCTGGATTTTGTGCACAGCACTCATCCTTCCAAATAGAGGTGGAGGCAACCTTGACTGTTTCTTCTCCAGCTTCCCCCCACCCTGATTGACAGCAATAGGTGAATGAATCAAAAGACAGCAAGAAAAATAAAAACACAAAACAATTAACCTCATAATTACCATTAGGAAGGTCCACAGGAGGTGGCAGCGGTGGCATGGGTGACAGCAGCCGTGCGAGCAGCAGCCGTGGCATGGGCAGCGGTGGCAGTGGTGTGTCCATGTATGCCATGAATTTGAGATGGAGGGGTTCAAGTGGTGATATGATAGATGGGATAGATGTGGCAACAAGGATGGGAATGGGAGATGGAGTGTGGGAAGGGTGATGCGGTTATGACGGGCAAATCTTGAAAAGACATTGGTGCAATGATGAAGATGTTGTGATGCAGTGCAGCAACAGAATATTTTTTCATGAGAGCAAGGTCAACACTCTTTTCTGCATCTGTATCCATGCCGACACATGATTCAGACCCAAATTCAGCCACAGCATTGGCGACATGTGACGTCGGCTGATTTTTAGCTGACATTGTTGGCATTGTGGCAACACATGCCGGCATATTGCCGACATTTCCAAGTAAGAATTGCACCCACAGTGCCATTACTACCAAAGCACCAGAACACACATTGAGTGACTTTATCTGATAATGGAGGGTTTTACTATTGATTGCATTAAGCCTGTGCATGCACATTTTATTTTGGAATCAATGCAGTGGGATTCAACCATGAGCCTCTCCCAAGCTACTCTCACTCCCTCCACAAGTATGGGAATCGATTCCCAAAAATGCAACAGCAAATCCATCCTTCCAAGGAGGGATACCAATACTGCAGCATTGCTAACAAGCAGGTTGATGTTGTCTGGCCCTGCCCAAGTGGGAATTGAACTGTCTGCAATCAAAAACAAAAGAACCTGTCTTGTTTCCTGTTCATAGCCTTGCACACAAATTGCCAGGCAAGTTTGCCCTATCCTCAATTGTTCCATCATCAACTCACTGGTGCTTTGAGCACCAGCAGGGAGACAAGGTGCAGGGCTGAGTCACCATGGGTCAAAAAGGAGAGGAGGGAGAAGAAGTATTTCTCCATGTGTTGCTTTCTTGAACAGGACCGATCAGGTGCATGGCTGCAAGTGCAGGATGGCAGATGAATTCGGAACAGGAGATGGTGGTGATGCCAAGGCAGAAATGTACCTTGATTCCTTTCCAGTGGGATCTTTGGTCATGGAGATGATCAAGCATTTGTTGACATCACTCACATCCAAACCCAAAAGCCACCAAACTGGAAGCCACTGAACCAGAAGCCTCCAAACTGGAAGCCATCAAACCAGAAGACCCCGAACCAGAAGGCGCCGAAGCATCAAGCCGCCAAACCCTACACTACCAAATATGTTGCCACTGAATTGGAGACTCTCTGAACCAGGCATTGCTACAGTCAATGCCCCCAAACTGACATCACCAAGCCCAACAGATGTCAAACCACACAACACCATAGAACACAGCACTGCCTACATGCAATGGTTTCAAACCGGAGCCTCTTTTGTAGGTTGTGATTGATGAGGTACAAGAGTAATAGAAGAGGACAAGCACCCATTTTTTACGCAGAAAGTATACCAGGATTTTCATAACAAATGTTAATTCTGTTCATAAGGATGTTTGTACCGAGTTAGGTTAGCCATCAATTTGTCTCTGTAGTTGAGTGGTGATATTTTTCCAAACTTTGTTTATAAGGATGTTCATAAGGCACTTGTTCATAAGGATTTTATGAGGAGACTCCTAGAACAAAAAGCTCTTGACAATCAGAGGCATTTTTATAAGAATGTTCATAACAAAGTTGTTATGAACATCCATATGAACAAGATGTCAGCAGTGCTTTTTGCATACAGGAGGAAGTACATTTTAGGTATCAGAAAGGGCCTAAATAAAGTGCGGTGCATACATAGCTACAGCAGATTGCTGTAGGCTGCATACAAATCAACAAGGAATGTAGTGAGGTCATTTTGCCAACTACCTTTATATTTTTAAAGTGATTGTATGTATTGTACATATTGTGGTCAGTAGAGAATAAATGTAATTCTTTTGGAGATTAGCTGCAATCCTTGAGAGTTGTGGTGTGGACATGCTGCTCCTGGAACAACATCCAGGCCAAGACAAGAACAAGTAGAGGTGCTAGCAATGAGCTTCCATAATTTATGAATATGCATGTTAGTTCTCCCATCATTCTTCTCCTTTTAGTGCCTACTTTGACCATAGGTCACTACTTTTTCCATAAAAACAATGTTACAGTCACCTAATTTGTCATGTTTTAATTACTTTTTGCCAATAAATCAGGATGTAAATTGTCACTTGGTATGTATCAAAGTTTTTACATGAAATTTACACTCTTATTATTATATGAAAACTCAAACTCACATTTCATTATTTCTTCACATCTATCCTTATGGTAACAAAACACTCATTACCATTCAGGCAAATCATGTATACACTGGAGTAGCTTCTGACTTCTCCTTCAATGAAACAGTATGTTTTGAAAATATTTTATATGAAATATAATCACTCTTTTTGTGCTTTATGAAAATGTAATAATTCCTGGGTAACCATTTTTTATATGAAATCATGATTTCTTCACTTTTCATCATTTTATCAGACAGGTTGTACAAACTCGGAAAACTACAATTCACAAGATATCAAATTGTTCACTGTTGGTGATGCATGGAAATAAAAAACATAAGTCATCCTTCATCAAGTTTCAACAGTGGACTCTTCAATTTGTAAGCAATGTACATTTGTTATATGAAACATGTCTTTGTTAATTTCATATGAAATATATTCCAGTCTGATAATTCATTATCTTTATCTTGGAAAAAATGTCATGTCATTGACTATCAATTATCATTTAGCCAGGAGCAATTATGGTTGGGTATAATGGAAAGAGGCATGTGAGGCGGAAACAGGGCAATACTAATGAGCAGCATTTAATCACACACAAACCATTGACACAGGGGCAAACTATTTAATATATAATATTTTGCTTTGATGTTTCCTCTATGTGTGTTTTGTATGAAATGTTTAATTATATTATGGATTGTTTTTATGTGAAAACTTTATTACATTCAACATTTCAATGTCATGTTTTAAATTGTTTTTTGAAGTTATTTTGTGGTTTACAAAATCCAATAGATTGTATTTCAACAGGTTCATTTGTTTGACATAACATTCGTCCACTGATTTTGCCTACTCAGGAATCCAGTGACGATTCAGATGAAGACTGCAACACAGAAAGCTTGCTCATACTCAACAACACATTTGATGAATATATGAAGGAAAACACTTAAGCACTTAAGGTATGTATCTGCAAGTATTCTGTTTATAAAAATGTGTGTATTTTGTACAAACTATTCATATAAATTCAACAGATTGCTGAACAAAAATGTGAGTTAATCGAAGAGCAAAAATACACCACTGGTGAAATGTTAGTGAAGAAAGAAGAAGAAATGGCGGGTTTAATAAACTGTCAGATCTTCATATTTGATGGTCATATGCAGCAGTTTTTATTGATTCTAACTTACATTTGTTAAATTATATTCTGACTCTAAAGAAAAACTGTTTCAAATGTGTAGATCCTGAGAGAAGATGGCCAACAGGGGCTTACTTTGGCAGTGCGTAAAAAATAAAGTACTCTTACACAAGAAGAGCAGAACCTAACTTTCAGATAAAATCAGCAAGTTACAGGTGCAAAAGTTATCATTCATACAAGTGCACAGCCAGGCTAGAGATAAAAGAAATAGATGAACAAGATAAGTATTTTCTTAATGATTATCATACTAAAAATTCTACTGCAATCAATGGTGTAGAGCCAGCAACAGACAACAACTACAATCAACTTATGATGATATTACTACTCAGTCCTAGAAAACGTGTGCGGAGGTAGCACTGAACAAAATTTAAAAGTGTGGGAAATGGCAAGGGGTGAATTGATTGAAAAAATCCCAAAAGGAGTAGTCATCTCAAAGTCTGTCCAGAAAGAGCAAATTTAGGATTCTCATTTTTCATCATGGTTTTCATAATTCTTTTTCAAATGAAACATCATTTTGGTATGTTATTTAGTTTACATATGAACTATTATTTTTTGTTTCATAGTTTTATTAAATATTTTGACTTTATAATATTCAAATGAAACCCTTTCAAATGAAATTTTCATCAGGTAATTAAATTACTTTGCATATGAAATATTTTTTTTGTTTCAAACAGATATTTTAATATTTCACTTTCATGATATTTTTCAATGAAAATCTGTCTAATGAAATTTTTCATCAGGTACATTGTCAGTTTTTATATGAAATATTTGTTTTTGTTCAATCTGGTGTCTATTTATTTCATATGTAATTTTCTTACCAATGAAACAGGTTTTCATATGACATTTTCATCAGGTACATATTTTCTTTTTTTATGAAATAATTATTTCATACAAACTGATTTTTTAAATATTTCTTATAAATATGTTTTTGATTCTCAATTGCCACAATGCATTAGTGTTGTTAACAATGCAAGGAATGGTGCATATGGGGAGGATCGCATAATGGCTGTGGAGTTGAAGTATGATGAAAAGGAAATGAAGGATTGTTTTCCAATGTTCTCTGCAGCTTGGTTGGACAAGTAGGGACCACAGAGAGTTCTTGGCTTTGCACCACATGCATTGACAAGGCTATTGCAATACAAGGGATTAGTTGTATTCATTGATGCAACTTTTGATGGTGCACCCAAGGATTTTATCAAGTTTTGATAGGGCCCGTCATGGATGAAGAAACCAACATGTGCACTCCAGTATCATTTTGCCCTATGACTAGAAAAAGTGAACAGGCATACAGCATCACTTGGAAGAATATACTCTCATGCGTTGGTGAGTTTGACATTTTTATATGAAATATATTTTATTCAACGTTGGAATATTTCATTAGCAAGGTAATGAGCTAGATGTTCATGCATGCATACATAATTTTGAATCTGCATTCATGTAGACAATCAAAAAGTATTTCAAATAACACCATATAGGATGCTTTTTCCAATGGAAGCAGGCATTGTGTGGAAAAATGTTAAACATGAAATTTGACAAAGATGTCATCAAGGAAATCCTTCCTATGTTTGATTTTCTAACTTTTGTCCACAAGGCAGACATCAGGAAAGGCTTTGAATTCATCAGGGACAACATGAACAAGGGTAAAAAGTTGGATAAAGATGACAGAATCATGTTTGACCAATATCTAGATGATTATTTCATTCCTTTTTGGTCACAGAAAAGTATGAAGGACATCTACATTTATAACAACAATAAGGATTGGAAACAGACATGTAAGTCTGTGTGTGTGCTTTGAACTATTATTTTGATTAAAAAGAGTAGTTTTATCTAAAGAAGCTATTTGAAAATAGTCTCCAGAAGACAAATAATGTGATGGAAAGATATTATCATGACTTTAATAAATTGTTCCCCCTGTGTAGGCCCATCACTGTTCAATTTTTGTGTGTGTCTACATCCAGAAGTAAAAAATGGCTGATTTGATATGAAGATGCATAAAGTGGCATCTTCACCGGTGGTCAGTTGTGAAGAGACCTTGATTGGCCACAGGTTCCTCCTGATTTTGAAGAATGGTCTCCAAAAAGAGAAGACCAAGAAAATAAAAATTCATAACTGAGCTAGGTTCTTTTGGTGAGGATTGAGTAATTCAAAGTCCATATTGATTTTTCATTTTTCCATCAATGGAATCATTGTGGTCTGGTTTCTACTTGAAAAAACGTGTTATATGAAACAAATGCATTAGAATGGATTTAATTGTTTTTCATATGAAATTGTGTTATGAGATTTGGGCAGTGATGAGAACCAAAAAGGTGATCATATGACTACTTTTGCAGCACTTATATCTTTGTTTTTTTATCAGAAATATTATCTATTTCATATGAAATGCATGGTGGGATTTGATTTAGTGACAAGAATCCACACTGTGATGGTTTGTCTATTTCTGCAGTGTTTTGGTTTTTATGAAATATTCACTAAATGTCATATGAAATGTGATGTTGCTTTTGACTGAGTGATTAGAAACCATGCTGTGAAGGTATGTCTATTTGTTGGCAAATAAATGCTTTGGTTACATGAAATGCTTTTTATTCATTCTAAAAATATCAACTGCCCATTCATGTTCTTTTCACAAAACATTGAAGTGTCCTTTTTGCATATGAAATGACTTTGATTTTATATGAAACATGTGATTTGATAAAAGACCATGTGTTTTAGGGATGGTGTGTGGATGTGTGTGTGTGTGGGAGTGAGGGGGTTGAGGTATTTTTCCCTATTGGAAATTTCTGTGATTTCCCCTCTTTCCTATTTGTTTTTTGATGAATATGGTTTCTTTGGTGATGGGGTAGTATTGCTTTAATCATGATAAATCATCAATATTAACTTACGGCAGAATTATTTCTGGGACCATTTGGGTGAATTGGACCATTTGGGACCAGATTTAGTGTACAACCTGAGTGAGCACAGGCAACTGTGTTCTTGATTTGGGGAATGTCAGAAACATGACATAATGGATCAAATACGTAGAAGTATCTTTGATTTTTCTTCCAACTGCAATACAGCCACAGTTAACGAAAAAGAGGTCCAACATATGAAGAAGCTGTTGGAAGTCTTTTATGTTCGCAAGTCGACAATCTAGGTTGCAACTATTCTTTTCTAGATGTCACAGAGATAATCTCTCTAAGTTCAATTAATTATGATTATTATTTCTAGGGATGTCATTCAGACTGTCTTGGAATTAAGTTTGTTTGGGTCTTGCAAGATTCAAAACCCTGTTTTCTTCCCCTGTTCCGAGTTTGAGCAAATTTCGATCACTAACAGCCTCCCCACATAAATCTTGGTCATGCACGCTTACATATTAAACAACTCCCATGTAGAGTGGTATGTGCCTATTGAATACTGCTGATGTCATGTTCTTAGTAAATATGTCAGTGTCATTTTTCTTGCCAGTAATGTGCCTAATGACCAACAGTCCTTGGTCTTTGAGTTCTCGTTAGACGTAGTTATGCATGTCAACATGACGCATTCTGCTTCCCATGCTCCAGCTGTTGGCAATATCAACTAGGCCTGAGTTGTCCATTTCGAGTACCATTGGTAGTTCAACCTTGAGTTCCAACGACTTCAGTAAGCGGTATACGTATAGCATATCTTGTGCCACCATTACATCAGCTGCTATCTCTGCTTCTGTCCCGGACAGTGTCAAAAACTTCTGAGTGATGCTTCAAAAACATATTGATGTGCTATTAACGAAAACTCTACTGCCTGACATACCCCTTTGATCATCAGGGTTTGTTGCGTAATTGGAGTCTGACCTACCATGTATTTTGAATGAGTAATCGGTATTCCAAAGATCTTTTGGCACTAGTACCAGTCCCCTATCCTTCGTATGTGTAACATACTTGACAAGGGTCATAAGTGCATGGATATGAGCCTCCCTAGGCGCAGTCATGTGCCTAGCTAGTCCTTGCACAGCATTGAATATGTCAGGGCGTGACCATCACATCATGAACATGCAAGTTGCAGTAGCTGACTGGTAAAATTTCATTACATCATGCGCTACTGTCCCGTCATTGTCGCCACTCACAAGTACTTGTCCGGCCACAGCAGGAGTCTTGGACACTGGTCCATCAGTAAGTTTGTATTCCTCTACAAGTTTCTGTATCAAAACTGACTGAGTGTACTTGATCGTCCCCAAACCAGCATTGCATTTGAATGTAAGCTTGCTACCCATGTATTCTGTAAGTTCCCCTTCGCATTTACATGTGAATGCCTTTTCTAAGTCACGTTGAACTTGCTCCATGAGCAATGGGGGACCGAGAACCATTAGGTCATCAACCCAAGCTACACATATGACCATTGCATCACCTACCCATGCAAAATACAGGCATGGATCTGCCTTTGATTGCTCGTAGGTCATGTTCTTTCAGTGTCTTGCGAATGTCTTAAAAAAGCAGTATGCAGCTTGTTTAGTCCCATACGGTGGTACATTCATCAGTAGTACCACGTCATCAGGATACCACTTTTGGAAACCATCCAGAATTGCAATGTATAGTTCTTCCCCGTTCTCAAATTGTCCTTGAAGGAATGCCCCTTCAACATCGATGATTGCTGATGTCCATGTGGGATTCATGCAGTACAACATGAGTACGATTCGAACAGTGATGGGGTTAGTGACTGGAGTGGCAATGGAGTCTGATGCATAATGACTCCCATCTACTTTCTTGTACTCCCTTGCATTGAGCTGATGTAAATTCAAAATCTATAGGCTGTAATATTGCCCAGTCACTACTCCCAGTGCACTCCGACAGCTCGAAGTTCTCTCTGGCCGGGTCCAGTTGCACATATCATACTTGTATTTCTCACTACTTAAGTTTATGTAGATGTTTTCATGTATGCTCTACCATTTCACTTTTTGTCACTGTGAAGTCACTCCATTTCTTTCCTGTGGCTTTGCATACCATGACCTTCCAATTTTCTCAATTGATTGTTGCATTGTCTGGTTTCCTGATTTCACCATCACATTGGATAGATCTAGGTACAACCTATGTCTTAGCTTATCCGCCTTGGGAGCTACTGCCATTTTCATACATATTTTGTTTGGCCTTGGATTTAGCACAGTGTTTGCATGTTTGCAACGTGCCACATGTCAAAACCCATCCAAGTTCCCTTGCTGTTTTCCTCACAAAGTCTTCATATTGATGATCCAGTAGACAATGGGCTAATTGATATTGAGTTTCACCCAGAATTTGGTACTAGAGGCTGCAATCTCAGCAACGCACATAAATTTGCAAGCGTATATTGCCCCTTTCTCTGTAGGCATGACTATGTTGAAATTGATGACCCCTCCCTTTCCGTTTTTGAACCAGATCAGTGACTTGTCACCGTGCATGATTCTCCAGTCTTGTTTATGAAGTAGCTTTGACATGCTAAGGAGGTTAAAGTTATGCCCCCTATTAAAACTGCGGTCTTGCAATACTGCCTGCAATCCCTCTTTTCCATCTTCAGTCTCAAATACTCCTGGGATGTCGATCAAGGCAGTAGACTCCATTGCAGAGCCTGCATGCACTAGGCTGTACAACTTTGTGTCACACACATTCTTTGTGCCTTTTTTACTCCATGTCACATGTGTGGTTGCACCTGTGTCACGTTCCACACAATCTCCTGGCGCAATACTGCCAACGTGTTGTCACACCCAGCTTGAAGCAATGCTATGTCAACCCCCAAATTGGTGGGATTGAGTGACGTCAATGACACCGTCAGGCTTGATGAAGCTGACTCAGTCTTTGCATTCTTTTCTTTGTACCATGCCGGTGCCTTCTCAGGAAATTTTTTGAAGCATCCTGTCTCTTTATGCCCTTTCAAACCGCAAAAATTACACATCTTACTGGAGCCACCATTGTTACTGCCCCCACTGTCACCATCCGGCAACCACTGTGCAAATTCCCCTTACGCTTCTTGCATTCTTTGCCTTAAATCTGCATACCTTTCCACAGTTCCCACATTTTCCTTTGAACAACCCTTCACCTTCACAGAAGAAAGATGCACTTCCTTGTGACTGTTACGTGCTTTACACCCACTTCTTGTGAGCCTCTGGATTTCCAAGACATCATTGCACAGCCTATCAAAATCAGGGCTGCTAGACTTCAACTCATTTAAGATTAATCATGCATATGATGCGTCATTGTTCTTCTGCGCCATCAACATACACAACTTGTGATCGGTCTTTGTGACCTCATATTTATCCATCACTCCAACAACTTTGTTGTAAAAATCTCTTGCACCTTTTAGTTGAAGTCTGTCCAGTTCTACCTCCAACTCAATCACAGCTCTTGCATCAGAGTACTTATAAGCCTTCTTAGCCTTTGCCACAAACTCCCCTGCTAATCCATTGGGATAATAATCACTCTTTGTTTTCTCCAACAGAGCCATCCCATGACTCTTTCCCTGCCCCAATGCAATAATAGCACACAGTTTTTTGTTTGCTTTGTACAGCTCCACAAGTGGCAGATTAGAGGGAATCGTGACGTTGATAACTGCAATTTGACCGGGTTGGACAGTTTGCCATCAGAATGGGATCCAATGCATCCCCAACACCCATGAACTTGGCATAAGCCTTGACCTTGTTGATGTACACACCGATACTCTCAGCCTCACTGTCCCAATAAGGAAGTTTGCTCAGACTGATATCAGTCATCTTCAGATTCTCATCAATTCTTGATCTTTCAGTGGTGATTCATTATGCTGACTCCCTCGAGGTGCTTCGAAGTATGTTGTAAGTCTTTTATGTTCACAAGTCGACAATCTAGGTTGCAACTATTCTTTTCTAGCTGTCACAGTGATAATTTCTCCACATTCGATTAATTATGATTATTATTTCTAGGGATGTTGGTCAGACTGTCTCGGATTAAATCTTGTTTGGGTCTTGCCGGATTCAAAACGCTGTTTTCGTCCCCCATTCCGAGTTTGAGCAAATTTTGATCACTAACAGAAGCTTCACTGACATGAATGCCCTTTCATGGGATACAATCATACCACAAGACTTTATATGATACTGGAGGACTACCAAGGAAAAGGCATCCTCATCCTACTTGGGCAGACATTTCAGACACTACATGGTAGCAAGTGACTCCCTCACATTGTCTGTTTTAAATTTTGGTAGCCATAACCTGGCTGTTCGGTGCCCAACCTCTCAACCACTAGAAGCCAGGCATTAAGGTCTTACTCAAAAAGGTGCTCGGTATTATCAATAGTGACATTGGCAAGCTGCAAGCTACCTGTCTCCTGGAGGCAAACTTCAATTTGTTTCTAAAGCTTGTATTTGCAAAGTCTATGATGGAGGACATGCAGCAGCAATGTATGGTCCCTGACAAACTAGTACAACTAAATGCAGGGTGGACATAGACATTGTCATTCAACAACTCTTTTATGCAAGCTAACATCCTACATACAAAATCCTGCTTGAATAGCACCAATGCCAATATTTGATATGAAGTGGTGAGCCGCCCCACCTGCAATCTGGCAGTGCAAGCAATGGCAGTACCCCCAAATGCAATCGCCTACCTGACACTGTCCAGCTTGTGACCATTTTGACAATCAGGTTATCGTCTGAAAAAATCTGGTTACGGTGGAACACTCACTCTCCCTCACATGAGCTTAACTTAAGGAAGCCATGCATGGACACAGATTCTTTGACCACTGGCCAAAACCTGAAGCCAGCCAAATGCTTCTTGTATTTCCTCATGTTAAAATTTGTCAACAGGGAGGTGCACTTACAAACTGTCTGCCCTGCCTCTAATCCTCATCCCAAAGCAAAGCATCCCCATTGACCTCAAGGATGTCTGCAAGGCCAAAACACTTGGTGTGTTCCCAATCTTTGTCAAGGATGGGTACAAGCAGCTTGACATGATGCTCACCAAGGCAAGGGTGTCGACGAAGAGCTCATCCTCTACCATCCCTTCCTATGATATATGATGTAGTCTGTTCATTCAACTTCATTCATCTATCAGATACAGGCAATCCCCCATGATGACCCCCCCCAAGGCTGTACTGGAGGACTATTGTTTTGGGCTGGTACTACTACACTCTTCTCCACCTGATTATTAACTGAAACATTACTACTAACTGTCAAAGAATCCCATGAGAATGTTATGGACTCAGCCTGCAAAATATGTGATTAGAATGGGCCATGAGTATGATGCATCACCTCAAGAACCACTGGGGGATAGGGGAAAATATGGGCATACAGCTTTGCAAACCTTATGAACTCCTGCAAATTGAATCTGGCCTTTTTGGAAATTTACTCCTTTGTGACTAAAACAGATACAAGTTGATAGGGTCATATTCTTGGAGGAACTACTCTGGAATTACATTCATTTCTACTGGGTCTGAATAAAGTTGGATGAGATGACCATGCTACCTTTCAGAGAGCAAAACCAGTTTTTATGGAGTTAGGGGCAGATAGACTCCCACAGAAGGATTGGCTTATTGTAAATAGAGTGAGACATCACAAGAAGATATATTTCCTATCCCAGGCCCTGCCTTGTGATTGGTCCACAATGGCCCCTCTTTGCCTTGGTTCCACCAGCAGCCCCAAGTCAAGGATTTTGAGGTGTGTAAGGCCTCTCTCCACATAATCACACACCCCAAGCTCTGCTGGTCTCCACCTCTGGGCAAATTTTTTGATGAGTCATATGATAGAAATATCTGGTGGCAAACTCTCTGAGGGGCCTCAGGTGTATAGTCACTAGGTATATGCACTATCTGGAACCTCTTGTTGCACTCAATCCAACTCAGCATACTCCCCAGTGGTAACATGCCTGGCCTCACATGCATCAGCCGATTACTTTTGCATGACAATACATACAGATGATGACTTGGTTAGAGTGCTTTCAACCACACCGTCATACCACATAAATAGTAGAGTAGGGGTCCTTGGTCTACAATGGACACTCCAAGACGCCTTGGGAACTCTGGCCTATGCTGGGATACTGCAGTTCAGAAGGAACATTGGTGACAATACATGATGGTTACTATATGAAAGCTGTGTCTCTAAAGGTATGATCCACTGCCCATGTATTCCTGTGCACTGCTACTGGAAGACTGCAAAGTGTCACAGTGGCCAAGCAGACCCCTGATAGGATTGATAGTAACCACATGGGTGAAGGAATTGATGTAATCCTGAATGTCCTCCTCCAATGAGCAGTTGCTTGCAACACTGCAGGCATCCCTCAACTAGTCAGAGGTAGCTGCTTAAATACACGCATCTTATGGCATACCCAGTTTGTCTCAGGCTCAATACCAGAATGACAACAACAAGCTGATATCATAAGGGTGACTGATCTTCCTCAAACTCCACTCTCAGTACATTATGAACATGTCTATGGCCCCCTTGTGAGCGAATCTCCTTCACTCAACTACCCCTGATGAATCAGCTAAATGTCATGGCTGACATTCTGGCAAAAGATGCACTCATCCAGGTTGTGACAAAGCAGAGGTTTATTTCCTCTAGATGGCCTCTGGAAGGCATAAGGATGTACCAGGGTGGTGCTAAACTGATTTCTTTCTTACAAGATGGCCTTCTGTTAGCCTGGGGTTGACAGGTTTCAAGTGACCTATAAAATGGAGAGGGATTATGGATGCCCATGAGTTTGACCTCATTGTTTCCAACCAAGGTGGTAAAGAGAGCAATGATATCATTACCTCCCTGTCATCATCAATTGCCAAGGTACATCTTCCTTAAGCAACATCACTAGTTGATTGTTGCATTTCGGGTGTGAGAGTTTTGTGCAGACCAAGATCCATACTTTTGTCCTTTGCTAATTTAGAGTGTCTATTTATTTAATCCAAAACAAAGAGTTTGCATTTGGTGTTGGCTTCTCCAAGGAATGAAATAGTGCACTGTGGGAGAAGTGTCATGCCACCCAATTGACCCAAGCCTGCCTAAAAACACTCACATGTCCGGAGAGAGATTGATGGTGATGATGATGCAACAAACTTGATCATGTAATTAATTTGTTTATTAATTCAAGGGCATTAAAAGGGTTAGCAGAAAGTCAGTGGCAGTGTGGCACATGGCAGAAAAAATTGAGAAGATTCAGAAAGCAATATCTTATGGCAATCACTTTCATGCCACATCAGGTGACCACTTTACTGCTAATGAAATATTCTTGGTGGCACATTAAAAGGATGTTGGCACACAAATCAAGGAACTTCAAAAGTGGAAGGAGGCTGAGGGAAAGATGCTGGATGTTGAGAGGAAGGTGAGAGAAATTTTAGCTCCCAGTCACTAACTTTAGCTGATAGTGCCCTATATAGGCATCTGCAGATCATTAAAAGACAAGACAACAATGTTATCACTACTTTGTAGTGGGGAAAAAGATAAGAGTTGAAAAGAAAAATGGAAAAATGGAAGAAACGAAGGGGAGAGCACTCTCACCTTTAATCTGTTAAGTAATCTGTTATACATTACTTGGAGGGTAAAAAGTCATCATCCAAGCCCAAAGATCAGCCAACCCAGGATGACCCAATATGAGCAACAATGAACAAATGTATGTATTGAATATGTAGATCAATGGATCGCAATAATGACCAACTTACATTGGCATTATTCCCATCTTCCCTGAATTCTTGGATGATGTCCATCGTGTAACAAAAATTGTACTTGAGAAATGGTGCCATTTCTCTCAAAAAACGGTGAATCAGACCAAATTAATTTGCAGGACTATCTCAGATCATGTGGTGATCAGGGTGATGGTGGTGAAACTGGTGTTGCAACAGTGATTTTCATGGATCATGTGATGAGGCGGCAGCGGCAGCAGCGGCAGCTGCAGTGGTGGCGGGGATTGCCATGGTGAGGAGAAATATTGTGACTTTTTTGGCTCATGTCGAAACTGTTATATTTTGTACGATATGCAATGCAATGCCAGATGGAGGATTGCAGTACCAGTTTAAGTTGAATTATGTCATGCCCCATTGTGTAACAAAAAAATAACGATTCCCCCAGTTTTCTTTGACCGATCATAACTTTTTACATGCGGACCGCATCCAATTTTTGTGCAAAATGCTACAATTCCTTGCACCGCAAGGATCATTTTGATATATGTTATGACCGGTCTATGATATCATCATCCCAACTGAAAATGCAGGAGAAGTCTGATGACGAAGAAAAGAAACGAGACAAAAGCTTGACTCAAGTGTGTTACAAGCACAATATCACTGTCATTGGCTTGAAAAATCATGACACTATAGCGACTCAAGGGAATTTCGACAATAATAGAAATCCTAACAAAAGTGTACTTTCAAAATAATCATGTATTCTAGTTTGAATTATTTAATTCAGCTCCTTCTGGAAAGGTTGGTACCAAAATGTACTGATCTTGCAAAATGTACCATTGACATGTAT
>JALLPD010000042.1:0-24640 GCA_036940065.1 Cyclotella cf. meneghiniana
TACAGTAAAGTACAGTAAAGTAAAGTAAAGTACAGTAAAGTACAGTAAAGTACAGATGAGTAATTTTTCAAAAACTGAAAGTATTGTTACTGCCAGATGGTCAGTGATACTCCTACCAAGATGTGATATGTTGTGATCGCACTAGGTGAAACTTTTTCTTATAAATTTCTGGGGAATTTACAGTGATAATGGGGAATTACCACAAATTACTATTACAGTAGTTTTTTGGGGGGGGTTAGTGACATCATTTTTTAACTTAATTTGCAAACTAGTATGAAGGTCACCAAATAAATGGAGGATTGGTTATCTTTTGGAGAATTATTTTTTTGGGCTTTTCGAATTTTCTTTACTATTCCAATGAGAAAATGTTAAGGTATCCAATTTTCATTAGGGGTGGTTGGCTTTTTTGGAGATTGACTTTTCACTTTACTTTTAATGGTAATTGAAATACTGCTCCTGTCTCTTGTGCCAGCTGCACATCTTGACTCACCATCACCTCATCATATAATATTTCAGCCAAGCATACGTCGATGAACAGGGTAGGTATAGTATCGTATGGTATGGTTCCACATCATTCCTACCTATACTATGGTTCGTGATTGGTGATTCTTTCCAATCATCTGAGTATGTCGATACCGAATGGTCCTGTTCAGTTAAAATTCTGTTTGTGTCCATAAGTGTCCTGTTGTGACTGTGCTGACTGTGGTGATGGTATCATATGTAGATGCTTGTATATTTTGTAGTGTATTGTACCATTGAACACAACACTGCTTCACAAAAATGGACAAAGATTTCAAAGCATCCTTGTGAAGGCATAGATAAAGAAACAGGTATTGCATGCATAGGATCAGGTATAATAGATATACCTCCCGACAAGTACAATATGGATCGTACTGTAAAACTCTACCTATTCTGGAAAAAGATAGCTAGAAAATAAACACAGTTCCCTTATCCTCTACATAGAATTGGTTTCCATTTTCAATGGATAATGCGATTTCATAAGCTTGTGTTTAAACTTCATCTACAGTGAAAACATCTTCTGTGATGATGAATAAAATTGTTATTTTCAAGATGGAGCCATCCATTGATAATTGTTACATCCCATACCACGATGTATTTCCTTTACACCTTAAAAGATAGTTTCACTCAACCTTGTTCCATACATTTTATTTCGTTTTGGGGGAAGACTGTTGTCAACATTGTGTAGAATGTGCTTCAAATAATAGCCGACATAGGTAACGAAAGACGAAACTCATCGTAAAAAGAAAGAAAGAAAATGACCATCGGGCTATCTCCGAATAACGGCTACGAGTACCATATTGAAGGGTGATTAGTCCGCTCAACCCCGTTTACGGAACGATCTTTTTACAGAATATAGGTACCATAATTATAAGGCTTTTTATTTTCATACTGACAATTAGTTATGTTGTCCTTCTCAAGACACCAAATACTCATAATGTGAAATATTTTTTTATTCTTCTGGTGCCAATTATTTCGCCGTGACAACCTGGCATGCATGCCAGATGTCACACATGTTTTACCACATAACATACACCATAGGGACTAAAATTTCGACGGTATGTTGTTAGCTCTTGGGCGGAAACTGCTTCCTCCGGGCAAACAGGTAAGGTACAAGGTACAACTATTGACGTTTTACTACGAGGCCATCAACATATGATTATTTTACTTTAGTCAGGTTCGAAGCTAGTACGATCCTCATGTGGGAACGACTTCACAATACTTTTCTGCATAGGAATGAAAATCATTTGAATTTTGAAGTTTTGTTGTATCTTCCGCTTTAAGATATTGACTCGTCATGTGTTGAACACCTCGAAAAAATCACATGATCCCCACTTCGTAGTATGCTACGTAGAATGCAGGGACACTCAATCACAACTCAACTGTTGTAGAATGTGTTCTAGATATATCGTACCAGGAGAGGTTGTTTCCAGATCCGTGGAAACCATTCTGGAACAGGTTCTGGAAGGTACCATCCTACCTCCTTGCTTCTCATATTGTCATGTACCCCCTTTTTCCCTCGTTCTGCTACAGGTAATCCAGAATAACTTCCTCATAACACTCGAGACTACACAACATCATATCGATTGTGGCAGCTTTCTACCAAGTATTCAAACCATCCTTAATCGAGGCAATGTAAGATGAAAGATGATATCAGTTGTTGCAGTGTGCTGATCTCCTGTACCCTTCCTGTAGATGATTGATTTGGTCTCTTGATGTGACCCTGAGGTTGGAACAATTCATGTGGTCCTGAACCATGATTGCGTTATAGGTCCATATCCTGCCCATGCCCTAGGGCAGATTGACTCTGGTTGACTTGTGTATATTGGTAAAGAGGAATTCCATCAATAGCATTAGGTCGAAACTCGAAAGTCGTAATTCAACCTCTCGCTAATTCGTTGTTGCTGCTTGCTGCGTACCTGCAACTCAAACTCTTTCGTCGCTTTTGTCTCGAACACCCACAGTGTACTCCATCAGGCCGAAGTACTGAGGTTCATCAGAAATAATCCAGCAAAACCAAGTCTAAAATGATATCTGCTAAAATCGATCCGGGCAGATCAAGCAAAGATAGGGACAACAAGTCTAGCTATTTCGGAGTCACCTACAGATGGCGTCATCGTGGCAAGTTTCAATCGAGGATCTATAAACATAATAAGGAATATAACCTCGGTCTTTATGATCTGGCGAGTGATGCGGCGCTCGCTTACGATACGGCATGTAGGTTGTTCAACTGTGTGTCCACCGAACCGTCGGCCTCTAAGAAGATATGTGATGAAACTCAGGCCCCGGGAGGCTTGGTGCTTATGGAGCTTGAAGACGCCAAGTATGTGTTTGATTGGCTCGACTTGTCTGACGATGGGATGAAAGAAAGTGACGCATTAGAGCGCCTCAACTTCCTAACACCGTCTCTGTTTCGCGAGGCTAGAGCAAGAGAAATTTCGTCAAGATTTCAGAAGGAGGACGAGAATAAGTGCTCTTTCTCAACAGAGTCCTTGCTCAAGCAGAAAGTTCGCAAGGAAGTGCTTTCAGTGGCAAAGACTGCAGCTTCAAGCAATCCCAACATTAGTATACTGGGGAAACGGGCCAGGGAATTCGATTTTGGGCCGTTGAGTCCTCGAACCGAAATCAAGAGCAGGAGGAAGACCAAGCCCAAGAAGAATCTAGCTCCAACGCTCAATCCCACTGAAAAGAATCAATCCAACTCTCTCCCGTGGCCCACGCCGAGTCCTCATTTCGCCAATCCCTTCCTGCATCTTGTCCTTGCACAGCCAACTGCGAACGTGGCAATGGCACCTCCCATTGTATCCGATGCAACCACCAATGAGAGCAGAAAAGAACTTCTTGATCGCATTTCAGGCACCATGGAGCTGCTCCGCATGGAAGAAAGGAGGGCTCTCCTGACGCGCTATCGGCTGGACCAGCAACTTCAGGAATACACGAGCAGGTGGGGGGGACCGGGCCACGAAAAAACTGGCATCAATGAGTTGACTAACCTTATGATTCAAAACAACATTGCAGTTAATCATATGATGTTTTCATCCCCGTTTGGTATTGGCATACCTCAAGTCCCTGCATTGCCAATGAACAATTTCAGCCTAACTCCTCCCAATGAGCTCTTCAGAAATTTCTATGCTTCACCGTTGGTTGTGAGCTCACGAGGACATGAAAAAATCAACCAGGTCAATTCGCCAGATCAACATCTCAGCGAAATTACCCTCAAGGCCGAACCCAAGGCTACTGTCGAATTCTGCGAAGTCTCGAAGGATCCGAACAGCCCTGGACCAAAAAGTCCCTTGTCCGACGATTCGGATTTTGCTTAAACATTGCCTCTACTTGGGCGCACATAAGTGTCATTGTAAAGTACCTGAAAGAAATATATAATTGCACATGTAACAGGTAGAATGTGTCGGTTACGTAATTTTCCTAATTCTAATAACCAGCTAGAAAAACATTGACAACCATAGCAAGGTCACGACGCAATTTAAAAATATGCATGTGCACGAGTTCACAAAAGAAAATTCCCTCACGTCTTTGTCTCAATAGCTAGCTAAATAAACGCAAGTCACTTGTAGAGGAAATCATCGGCAAAACAAAAACTTGGATTTTTTTTAGTTAACATGAGCAAACGACTGCTTAGGACAGTGGGTACGTGCTACAACGAAAACAGAGAGCAGTGACAGCAGTCATGCATTCAAAATGCCATCCTCAGCTTTCTTTTTGGAACATTTACGTACTAAGAGTTGAACACAGCATGGCTACCAACAGAAGGAACGGCAGGTCTCGCCGGAATTTCCACCAATTGTGGATCCACATCTCGCCTACTGCGCTGCTGCCAATGCGGATGTCGACGCGACATTGGAGAAAGGGTGAGATTCTCGCCTTGGGGACGACGAGAAACAACATTATTTTGACCATTGATCCAATTAGGGTGAAGATTTCTGCTCACGATCAGAGATCCCGCACTGGCGTGGTGATGAACATGCAATTGTTCCGTGGGGGCTTGCAACACGGCATCAGACGACCGAGATGCCAATGCGCTTCCACTCGGACGATTGTTATCAATTGCATCGGAGGATCGAGTGGCCAACGTACTTCCGCTTGGACAGTTGATATCAAATGCATCAGACGATCTTGTGACTAGTGTTGTTGGAAGGTTTGCACTGTTTTCAAATCGAGTTGTCCACAACCAATCATTATTATGAGTATTCGTTCTTAAGGAAGGCGAGGTTACTGCCGAAGTAGCATTGTTGTTATTGTTGGGGGTGGGGATCGATCCGGAATTCGTCAATTGAGGCCTGCTGTTATCAAAACGTGCAGTCCAGAGCCAATGTGCATTGGGCGACTGTTGTGGCATTGCCCCATCCTGAATATTGCCTGGTGTTCGCCTAGCTCTCGCGAGCATGTGCCTAGGCAGTCGAGGTCCTCTCCTGCGAAACGGAGGCGCTTCCACCATAGAAGTTCGCATTGCCTGTGTCAATAGTTCGGTACCAATGAGAGAGGCGGAAGTCTCTTTAATTTCAGATTTCGTAACCATATCAGTTCGACAACAAGGACACTCATTATGACCCTTGACTAGCCATTCAAAAATGCACTCCTTGTGAAAAACATGAGAACAATGTTTTGAGAAAATGCGGATATCTCCCTCTTGGTACGGACATATGCAAACGGCACACATTTCTGATTCTTCGTCACCGATACTAATATCTTCGTAGGAAAAATAACTGATGCTGCTTCCATCAGTCTTGTAGCTTTCGGCTGAACGCAATTTGTAGGAAGGGGCAATATCCGCAGGGGACATCTGGCTCAACACTCTACCTCGATAATGATCACTCTTGCTGAGTTCGTCGACGTTGGATGCAACCTCTGTCACGTTCGATGACGAAGGGTGGATTTCGATGTCACTCTGGATTTCTTCATGATTCTTTACGCGAAAGATGGATGCAGAGAGTGAGACCGTTTTTTTCGACGATAACTCGTTGGCTTTATCGTCCTGGTCAGCGTCATGCGATAGATCAGGCAGGGCCCATCTAGCATTGTGGAATACATCATCATCATGAACAAAGCAGGGGCTGATGGGGGAGGCATTATTCGATCTTTCACTGACATCAACTGGTAGTTCCAGCACTTGTGCGAGGTCTGCTCGACCATCTAAAGACCGCCACGATCGAATACGAGGAAACAACAGTACAGGCTTGTTCGCGAGTTCATTTTGATTCCTTTCTGAAACTTCCTTCGTGTCCAGACCTTGACGAATGGATGATAATGATGGGCTTTCAGAAATATTATTCTCATCCCTAGTGCAGTTGGATATTTTAGGTAATCCTGCATGACATAGATCATCAGTCGTAGCATCAGTCTCATCAGTGATCCTGCCTGTTGAAATAGCATCCTCGTTTTCGAGACTTGGCATGTTCTCTCTAGCAGTGACGTCCACAAAAGCAATACCTTCAGCAACTCGAATTCGCCCCTCTGCGGTTACTATGCTGTTTGACTGTTGAAAACTATCGTCATCTTGGCTATTGTTGTCTGCAATGGCTTCCTGAGAATTTATTGAGAGTGATTCAGTGGCGTCCTCTTCGTCTGTTGCGGCATTATTTATGACCGCATCGTTTCTATCCTCTGGTTGTATCGATTCGTCAATTGTAGAAGTTAGAATGTCTTCGTTGTGCCCATCTGGACTAATGTAATGAGCAGCAGAAGCGGTGGCGGCGCTAGCAGCAGCAACGATGTTATCGATATCGACTTCTAATCCATCGCTTGACACACAAATGACGATCCGCTCTGGGTCGTTGTCGACGACGCCGCCCTTGACCTTTTCCTCTCCCCACCACGCCGATACAGGCCACATACTCGTTCGTTTCCCGTCTCCAGCAGCTTCCGTCTTTCCCTCCTCTCCATCCTCGTCCTTCTTCCTTCTTTCCTCTTCAGTCTTCTTCCTCCTCTTCTTGACCAAAACCCGCCTGTGCTTCGCCACCTCACCCTCGCTGACTTCCCTCACATTCTCCTTGAAAAGCATTTCTAAAATCATTCTTCTTCCCCCCGGGTTTTCGTTGACTTCTGCCAGACGTCGTTCGATGCGCTGTCTTCGTTTGCGCTTGAGGCAAAACATGCACTGGAGGATGGAGGCAACGATGAAGGGGAAGACGACGGAGATTACGAGGATCCACGTTATTATTTTGTTGGTGCGCGAGGAGACGAATTCAGAAGGGGAGTTGTACGTTGAGTTGGTCCGGAGGTGTCGGAGGTGAAGAGTGGGTTCGAGGGGGGTGAATTCAAATTCCATTTTTGTTTTGGGGTTGGGAAGATGAAGGAGAAGCTGAGTGTGTGAATGGGCGTTGGCAATGGGATTATTCTTGCGCTTCACGCTACATTTAGAGAGATTGTCTTGGGGGTGCGTTATTGTTCACAATTATACCGGTGAACGGATTTCATTATCACACTACGCGTAGAGAGTAATAGTGGAAGTCGTTCAACTCTCATCGTGATGATGGCAACGCAAGGTCATCTTCATAGGTATTAGCTGTAGTGTCTACGATAGAAAGCCTACATCGCAGTAGTACAATAATCTCTTCTGCATCATCATCCTGGAACTGAATTGTACAGTACTTAGAACATACAGAATGAAGAAAATAAGGGGGATCGTGGAACCCCCAAGGATTGCCGCCAAATTTTCTGTGATCTCACGGGTTGTGATGAGAACCCCTCGGAATTTACAACTCAAAAATTGAAATTATTACTGCCAGCACCAAGGTGTTCAACGGAGAAAAGAATCAATACTGCCAAATTCAGGCATCCAAAATACAATAACAAACTTGGACTTGGAAAGGTAGGTATATCTACTGTATATCTAATCTGAACAGACGTAAGGAGGAGTATGTAAGGAGGAAAGACGCGAGCGTGCCCATTATTATTTCAATGTATGTGAGGGGTACGCCAGCATGACACAGCGATTGTCGTCACTTTGGTCAGTTTTGTTTTAATTACGACTTAGTCGTACCGAAATGTATCACGATGACTCCGTAGGCGTAATGCAATCTGACGTCATAAGAGTCGTCTCATCTCCTGCACCTGTATGCGTTTCTTGCAGAATGATACGCGTACATTATGCGAATGAGGGATTATACGATGTTGGGTTGTCGTTATGACACATTTGATCTCTCGTTACAGTATCTTTGGTCTGAACTGGACGAGAAACATCATAGTACCAGAGGTACCATAGTCGCATCAGGCTTGAGCCGTTGAAGAGCCTCTCTAACAACCCTCTACATAACTTCTGGAAACAATACATGGTATGGTACCTTACAGGTACCATGCCATACCAAGCAACTGTCATCCGTAGGATGTGGTACAATACCATACCGGACCCAGTCCCCACACTTCCACACTCTTACTGCTCACGATGCTTGGACCAGCCTCTCAATCGTTCGTCTAACAATCCTATCGTGGTACTACGCCGTCGACTTAAACGAACAGAATCGGCAGCCATTGTTTGCCGCGTTCGCGACCATGTCGGACAAAAATCGTTCTAGCCATAAATCGAGTAATGGCAACGATCAACCTCCGCGACGGTCCAACAGCTCCAAATCAACAAAGCAAACCTCTGCTATAACAACAGAAAAGATGAAAGATCATTCCAAGGTACATGCACATTCTCACGGCTCTCACCGTAACGCCAATAGCGAAATTTCGCGCAGCAGGAGCAAATCACGTGGGCGAGACGGCTCCGCACAAGCAAACGAACAGCCTTCAAGATCGAAAAGTCACAGCAAGTCCAAGTCGAAACACTCGCAATCGTTGAGACAAGCGCCACAAGACGACAGCAAGTCCAACAAAGCCACATCCAAACAGACCAATTCCAAATCCACCAACAAGAGCCCCAACGGTAAAAACGCACAGTCCAAATCTGCCCCCTCTACCAACGGCAATCGATCCTCCGCCTCTGAATTCAAGTCCAAAAAGCGTGCACAAAAATTCGCCACACAAGCCGCCAAGGCCATCCCCGCCTCCGTCCGCATGATCTCCGGCTCTCACGACGTTCAAACCTCCGCCGACGTCAAAAACATCGGGTCTTCCTTCGCCCTACCCGATCCCGCAGGCAGGGCCGGAGGGGCATGCACCGCCGCCCTCCTCGAGGTATTGTACCGCTACCACGAAGAAGGACACGAAGACGACTCGTCATGGGTCCAGGTATTACGAGAAATGAGATCGGTACTGCAGCAACGTGGGTACGAACAAGTACCTCAACTGACGTCCTCGCGAATGATTGACGTTCATGACCCCTTCGTTATCACACCGTCCTCATTCAATCACAAAAAGAATACGCAAAGAGCCGTCCTTATTGGGATTAATTACGTCAACCAAAAAGGGCAATTGAGTGGATGTCACAATGATGTACTGAATATTGCTAAATATTTGAGAGACGTGCAAGGTTTTAAGAAAGAGAACATTACCATATTGATGGATGACGGACATCATAAAGATCCGACGAAGAGTGAGATAATGAAGGCTTACAAGAAGGTTGTGAAGGAGAGCCAGGATGGGGATGTGGTGTTTTGTCATTATTCGGGTGAGTTGAAAGGATGATCGATAGTAAACGAAATTCATGAGGAATTTCAATTTTTTTTTAGCTGCTTACGTGAACTTTTGGTATCTTCTTGACAATGTTTCAATCAAAAGGACACGGAGGGCGTCTTAGAGATGACAATGGTGAGTGCGCTCTGTGAAAATGATAATTCATTGTTTCCAGGCAGTGGTAAGTGAAGCTTGATAAAAATTATTTTACATACGCACACGTCTCTCGGTATAGGGGACGAAGATGACGGATATGATGAAACATTGATACCCGTTGACTTTCAAAAAGCTGGCCAAATCCGAGATGATGATTTATTAAAAGTCTTGGTCCACCCAATGCGTGAGGGCGTTACCATGACCTGCCTCATGGATTGTTGTCACAGGTGAGTGGACTTGAGGCATTGACACGCGTTAATTTATGAGCTGCTGCCAAAGTCGTATATTATCACATATCCCTGTGTAGTGGCACTGTTCTAGACCTTCCCTATCGATTCACTGCCGACGGAGAGGTGGAAGAGATGGAAATGAACGAGAACGTCAATTTTACAGATGCTCTGTGGGCAACGGCAGGTGGATTGGCGGTGGCCGCGGCTGCGAGTGCAGTCGCAGCAGTTAGTTCTCCGCCACCCGAGATGATGATCTTGGGAGGTGGACCAAATGCTATTCACGAATACAGTGATACAGACTGCTGCGTGATTTCATAAAGATTCCCTCTATTGTACCTTGTAGAGAATGCAAGTTGTTGTTTCTGGAGACCCCCCTGTGGTATCATGTTGTGTGTTTTGTCTTGTGCAGTATTTACAAATTAAACATAACACAACAGTACTTTATGATCCAGGCACGTGAAAGAATTGTTGCAGGTGTCAATCTTGGACATCAAAATTTTTTATTGGCATTCACAAATTCATGGCTAATAAACAATTTAACAAGTAAATACACAAAGGGATGATAACGGGCCAATTCTGACCTCACTTTTGCAGCTAAAATATGGCTCTATAGGGGGGAGAGGGGCATTCTGGCCTTCTTTGGGGATAAATTCTTTTGTCAAAGTATTCAAATTTAACAAAGAGCAAGGCATGTTCACAGCCATTCAGATTTATTTATTCAGAGAGAATGTGATCTATGGCATCAAATTCTAAATCAAGGCAATTCGTGACTAAAAACAATATTTTCACCATTTGATTATACTGTTTGAAGTCTATATATCCAACATGAGAAACATACCTGAATTAAAGAAAATTCTATTATTATTAGGTAATAAAACTTTCGTTACAATTACGGAGATGCTAGGTTGTAGATTTCAATTTTGGTTACTGTCTCAAAAACACAGTAACCAGTATCCAACCATAATAATTGCAGTAATTCTGGCTGGCTCTGGTAATATTACTGTGTAGAGTCTCATTTTGTGATGCCACATGGTTCTTGTTGTGGTTAGAGTGTGTATACTCCCACCATCCAGATGAATAGTAATATTACTGTCATTTTTGCAGACGTTACATGACTGTGGTCATTACTGTCAATAAATTTCTTTTGAGTCTTAATTCCTTTATTACTGTAGTAAAAATGCAGTAACATATATTTTGATTACTGTGTAATTACTGCAGTAATACCAAGTTGCACTTTATTGCCTATGATAATACTTAAAGTAACCACTTCAATTGCAATAAACCAGTACTAAAATTGTGTTGAAATGAAAATACCCCAGAGGAACCAATGATGTGGGGGAAAGCAATTTTTAAACCTTTCACTTTTCTTGTGCATCTCCACTTGCTCTCCACCATCTAACCACTTCCTCTTTAACTGTCCAAACTTAAATGCCACAAACTCAGTCATTTCATCTATTACTCCATCATTCTGATAAATCTTCAAACCCATTTCCTCAGCTTCCTTTTGATGATGCTTGCAATCATCCTCCACCATACTGTAAAAATCACAACCCTAGTACAACTCTTGAATACTTCACTATTATTGAGGCTGCCTGTTGTATGGTTCATTGATGTAATATCCGGAAAAAAATTAGATGCGATATGTTTATCCTCGATGTGCTTCTCTGAGGCATCTTGATTCAATTTCCAAAGTACACATCAATTGTCCTCAACAGTGAAACCACTGACTATACTGGAGAATCCATTCGGAAGACCATAAATATGATGAAACTTGAGGCCTTGATACCTTGCATCAGAGAAGCTGCAAAACAAGACATAATGACATCTTTTCATGATGTTGAGACTTTTGTTGGCCTACCTTTGTCTCGCAATAGACAATGCCAAGATAAAGCTTCTTCCAAGCCAGAGGCACATGCTTGCAGCCCCTGATCCTGCCCCATCCAATTGTATCCGAAAAATTTGTTGTAATTTCAATCACACCATCACTGTTTACAGTAAACACACCTCCATATCTTGGCTCCATTTTGGGATTGTTATCTTGAACATTTTTGCCACCATCCCGAACAAATTTGCAACTAGGGGGAAGATATCATCCTCAATCCCCCCCCCTTGGCTCCTCCAAGTCAAACAATTCCCCCATCCTTTCCCTCATCTTCTCCCACCTCTTCTTCATTGCTGCTGGCTGAGGGAAGTGACTACTCCCTACTTTTGGCAAGTTCAGACAAAGTCTTGCACTCTTTTCATCAGAGGACTCATCTGAAGCAATCACTAGTCTTCTTGTTGGCCCCTTAAGGGTGGCAATGGATTTGTTCTCCTCTACATCAAATGAGGAGGAGGAAGAGAGGTTTTGGGACATATGTAATTTTTGGGGTATAGATGAGCAAAATTGACTCGAAATGGATTGAAGAAATGGACAGGACTCCCCATCAATACTTTCCTTTTCTGTACCTGCAGTGGCTCTTGGAATAAACAAGGAGTTGAGCGTGGGGTTAGATGGGATGAGAGACCTGAGCTTTAATGTCTTGGTGAAGGGGTATTAAAGAGATGAAACTTTATATTTGTCATGAGATGGCTCAACACCACAGGGCATGAAATGCTGCTCTTACTGGGGTGGAAGGATTGAGCGAAAGATGAAAAATATGGAGAGGATGGCTTTGGATTTTTTCAATGATGTCAGAAGATGAACCAGGACAAAAATTTAAAAATGGACTTGTGGTGTGAGCTGGGTCATCATGTGGTGACAATGGATGTGGGGTGTCAGAAAACCATGTGTTGTAGCATGAGTGAATGAGCTTCTGGTTGAAACAGTGGTGGGAATGGCTAGGGCATTATTTCTATTAAGTCAGGAGACCAAACAGAATAAGAAGACAAAACAAGGTACTAATGGTGCATGGCAAGTCAATAGTTCCATGGCAGCAATGGCTAGAGGTGCATTCAGCATGTGCATTATTGGACATGTATTGGCTGAGATATGGGGGAAATACTTGGTGGTGGCAGATTTTTCCAAGATTATTGACTTTCAGTGAGTCCAATTTGTGGCAGCCTGTGAGAGGTGGCCAGATTGATTCAACAACCAGGCATCCCTGATCTAAGCCAAATCTTAGGAAAATGTGGTTGTAGATAATAGAAATAGAAAGGGGTTTCCTGTAATAGAAATAGAAAGGGGTTTCCTGTAATAGAAATAGAAAGGGGTTTCCTGATGATTTGAAATTTAATTTATAAGCAATTTTTACTGATTTCAGAATGAGGATTGCCATTTGGTTATCCTTATGCTTTTATCATGTATTTTACATATACATGATAATTGAATTCTTTACATTTAATTGTACTGTGTTGGAATCAGGTATAGCAATCAGGATCTCAGTGCACCAGATAAGGCTGTACATCATATCCTGGCAGGGCTGATTTGATCTTATCGAAGGGTTTGCAAGATTCCTTGATCTTGCCAAATGGTCTTGCCAAATGTTTGGTGGGATCCTTCCCCCAATGGCCAGAATTTGTTTTGTTGCTGTCCCTATGTCCTGTTTACGGGCAGAGCATTTGCTGAAAGTCCCAGAGAGCATCCTTGGCTCATGTCAATCCCTCATGATTGAATAAGAAGGACAGACACTGTTCTAGCTGCCTATTTGGTGGCTATGGGCAATAGAGAGATTTTGTGTCAGAGCTTGATCAACCATAGTGAATAGAAAAGTCTAACTACTTCTCAATCTCTGCAGCAATCTTGGTGCAACAGCAATCATATTACAACCAAATTGACCAGTAATCAAGGCCTGATTTACAACCTAGCTGATAACAAAGTATATCAACAGGCATATAGTGTTCATACCTAGCAATATATATCATGCGTAAGGCTAGTTCTGATCTTCCTCAAATCGGAGGTCTTTCACTAAAGCCAAGGATGGCCAAACTTGTAATTCTTCAGAATTAAAATCATTGGAATGTGCTTCTTGAATTTTGCTACCCAAAGGTACACCACACAGGTTATGGAAATCATTACTATTGTAAAAGCCCTTTCATAAGAAATATTTGATTATAGGAATCACCAAGCTCATTTTACTTACATTTTTGTTTCTTCTTCTAAGTTAACTGGACCAGACATATCTAATGCCTACACAAATATACTTGTTTTTTTTCTGGATCAACATTCCCATAGATGTTCGATTGGGGCCCTGTGATTGCCATGAAACCTATGATGTTCTAAGATGTCACAACAAATGATGCACATGGGCTGAACATCATGATTGAGGCCATGGTCAACAGGGAATCAAGAGGCAGGAAAGGGTAACATACCCTACATGAGAGGTAATTAAGCAAATATTAATTATGCCTATATTTTTGCTGTGTAACAAACACTAATTGGACTGTATTCAGTGCCATTAAAGATATCTTCTATACATTTTGTGGTTCTGATTATAGGGTTTTTATGGTATTTTTGTTGCATACAATGAAAAACCCTTGCAAGACAGCAAAATCTGAGTCTCAAGATGCTGAGAAGGACATGATAGTGCCCATCAATCAAAAAGTATCACTTGACCACAGACACTTGCAGCACCACTTTTGAAAACTCATCTTCAAGTCATCAGTTTGAGTACGAATCTTGCAGTACTAGTAAGCCAACTATTTTGCACTTTAGTGGGCCACTGAATAACATGCAAAATAAAGTCATCAACCAAGACAGTAGAAACATCAGATGAGCACAAAGTCTAAATATACATTTTGTTGATGATTCAAATATCTCATGCACCTGGTGTGGGTGTATCATTAGCCTTGTTGAGCTTGGCACATACAACTTGAACATGGGAACAATTCATAAAAGCCTCTATTTGAACTGAACCATTTGAATTGAGACTTAGAAAAAGTTACAATACTGTAAGAAATCTTGGTGAATTCTATGTAACATTCACACGTGCTCAAACTTAAATCCAAGAAACATTTATGATGGCTGAGTTTGCAATGAATATGTAGGAATGTAAACTTAAATTTGATATTGTTTCAAAGTTCAATGACGCAAGTGGTGAGGGTAATGTACAGTGATCTATCATGAAATTCAAAATTGTGATGGTGTCACCATCACCATTGTTATGCTGTAAAAAATAGAAACGATCTATGGTGCTCCTGAGTATCTCCAAATAAAGCAAGTCATAAGCAGTCTTCACAGGAAAGCTATTGCTTATGTTGTGACAGATTCCGGTGTCCAATAAAATTGTGTTAACTGATTTAGTCCATTTAAAAAACACAGAATCGTAGTGGCAATTGATGCTGCTCTGTTGGGAAGTTTTAAGTGGTCCATTGTGTTGTGGGTGTGAAACCTAGCTTGTACTGCATGCATATGGTGCATGGTTTTGACTATTAAGAAAATAATTGTATTGCAAATTTTTAGGCAAAAATTCACAGTCTAAATTGTTAGGGCACAATGTGAAGTAGGTTAGGATGTGTGTATATGATTCATTTTACAAGTCATCATAGTTGTTAAGTTATTTATTTGTATATGTTTTATCTATTAACAGCCAACCCCATTGTCTTGCAAGGAGGATCCAAACAAGATTGTAATTTTTCCAAAAATGCATTAAATACATTCCATCATTAAAAACAGCAATCTTGCCAGGAAAAGAGCTCCCAATCGCTTTAATTTTGGATGATTTCGTGAAAATTAGCTTTTTCAAACTTTCTAAGTATGGGAAGATTTATGGTGAACTTTGTCAGCTGCCATGAAGTGACACAAACAAGTGTAACCAGTGTCATGAATTGCTGTAAAGTGTTGTAAAGTGACATAAAGTTTTGTTCATGTTTGGACACAAAAGTTTACAATACATGTTTAGACACAAAAGTTTACAATACTGTACAAAACTTCATGACAGTTTTCAATGCTGCTTAAACATGTATCACAGTATTCAAAGATTCATGCCACTTCAGAGGATCTTAAAAATATTAAGATAACATTTCTGAAACTAATAAAAAGCATCAAATCTTTCAAAAACCTTCCTGGGTCAGATAGCCAAGTTGAAATTATATCACTCCTTTTTGAAGAATGGGTTTCTTTCAATATCTTCCTTGGTGGTATCCCACCTACATTTAAAGACATGACAAGAAGTCATGCTTCATATAGACCACAGTATGTTTTTAATTTAAATAAAAAGATGTCGTTATGCTGTTACTTTCTGTTGAATTCATAAGTAGAATTCTTCTGTTTTTCATTGATTAGATGCTATTCCGCTAAACGGGGTAGATTTCACTCTTTGATTCCTTGTCTTACTCATCTCAGTAAAATCAAAATATTTCCCCATCATCTTTCTACCTGATGTAGATCTGCATGAGGTAGCATCAATCATGGTATTGCTCTACAGAGTTTTCTATCAAATGCAGATCTGCATTGGGTTCAATATACTATTCCTAGATGATAACTTTGAATTCTACAGGTTGTTGTTGGCTTGTAAAAAGATTTATTGATAAATGGAGGTAGTAAATTTGAATAATCATTTAATTAAATAAGCTGTAAAATATATGAATATTTTTGAATCATTCATGTAAATGACCTAACTTGATTATGAGCAGGAGTTCGTGTTCTTTGTGTACCCAGGTCTCATTAAAATATTTTTCACAACCTATATTCTGTGGCACCAAAGATGGTCTGGCATCTTTCCAAAAATGATAAATTTCAATGGTTTGAAGATTTTTCAAACTTCACTTAGGTAAGCATAGCACACATTCTACCTGATGCAGGTCTGCTCATTTAGAAAAAAAGCACATTTCTACCCAATACAGATCTGCATCAGGTTGAAATGATTGGGATATGATAAAAAGTGTTATCAAGTCATTATCTTAGAATGAGTGATGTCACAGTTGCTAAATTGCTATGTTTTTCCTTTTTGTGAAAGTGGCAATCAGGAAGTCAAATCAGGCTGTGTAGTTATTAGTAGGTTTGCTCCTGGTTACCAAAAAGCAAAGTAACCATTTTCAATTTTTGAATTCCTTCTTCTATCCATATTGTTGACTTTGTCATATCTATATCTGTGATTGAGTTATCATGTTTTTGTTATTCCACAGACCTCATAGTTTCTATTTTTCTTTACCAATTCCACTGTTGTATATAATGCATCTCATGGCAGGATATCACATCACTTGTTCATTTGTGACCATTACTAACAATTACACACCCCAGGTCAATTCCTTGGCATGAGCTACTGTCTCAGCAGTGAGAATGCTGCCTCTCTGCTTGTCATTGTTAGCAACCAACAGACTCTGCAATGCCCTTCTCTCAGCAATGGAAGATGAATCATTTGATGCATTTTTTGATTCACTCGCCTCAACTGCATACTATATCACAATGACTTTTGTGGAAGTGATACAATGCTGAAAGATGATGACAATTGAAATAACTAATCGCACCCATTTTCTTACATGCTGTGACAGGACATTTAATGACCAACAGGAATGGTCTGAAAAGTATGTTGATGAACATCAAATGATTGTTTGGTCCAGTAAGTTCCTTTGTCAACTACTTTGTAAGCAGTGTGGTGCAATATTCAGTTTTATGTTGCCTACTAATTTGAATAGGAATCAGGAGAGGTTTGGAGAATGAGACAAATACATCAGAGTCCACTTTGGGAAACTACTGGGGCTGTTGCTTGAATGCTTGACAATTGGTAAGGGGGATTGAGATTTTCCTTAGTATGTATTTAATTAAAAGTAGAACATCAGTTCTACTCCACCTTTGTAGTGCTGGATTCATTTGCCAAAAAACTATCATGTGCATCATGTCAAATAGAAACAACTCAGCAATTCAAGAATCTCCTTAATTTGTAAACTGATCTAATCCTCCAATTTTAAATCAAATAGAAGATTCACAATGTCACTTCATGGGGGAACCATTAAAAAGTGGAATGACATTGTCCAATTTATATCACAGGGGTGCATCCAGATATTCTCAAATAACTTATCCGTGGTCATCATAAAAATGAACAACAAACATGGAAATTGCTGCGACAGCAAGGAATATATGATTTCTTATTGCTTGTGCCCTTGTTAAACATCCAAACTTCATTGCACAGCACTCCAAAACCATGTGAATGCACAAAGTTGACAAGCACTTGTCTTACTGACTGATTTTTATGAAAAATTGTCCCCTGGGAAAATATGGTGGTCCCAGTGATTTTTCCAGGACAGCTGATTGTAAGCCACTGATCTTGTCTCTTATATGATATGTCCCTCACGAGCACATCCCTAAAGCATTGTTGACATGTAGAAGTAACTGGTGATCAGAAATGAAAAACAAATGAAATGATTATTGGTTGTTGTATGTGATTAATCACTATATGTTATGTTACTTGTTGGTAACCCAGGTTGTTTCTCATCCCTGCACATTTTTGTTTCCCAGAAGATACAACAATCAACCTTTTGGAATGTGAAATGGATAATTGGGAAGAATCTTCAAGTGGAGGGAATAACTAACTGAGGAAGGAACACCATTTGGGACAAACTGAACATTAATTAGCTGGGATTCAAGTGGGGCTATGACAAGGCAGACTAGGGACAGCAAAAGTTGATACAGAAATGGTAAAGAAAGTTTATATAATGTCCAGAGGTGTGCCGGTGGCAGTCACTTAGAAGTGCAACAATAAACATCAAAATGAGAGCCAATGGGAGGAGGAGGATTAAATGAATCACTCACATTTTCTGAGATTTCTAGCAAATAAAGCATGGATGTGGTTAAAACACATAAGAATGAACTGATGAATTTGGTATACAATTAATACTAATAAATTCATTAGAAATTTTGTGTTGGATAGTCATTTCCACTGTCATTGGCACTTCCTTAATTTGAAACTTCAAATAATGTCCAGCCAGTGTCTTGTTTCTCCCAACAGTTAGACATTGCATCTCCACTCTTTCAAAACTATTGGATTGTGAAACTACCACAAAACAATTCCACAGAAAAGTTGTGACAAATTCTCTTTGATACAGAGAATTTTCTTGACATGACAATTGACTGCTATAGGTTTTTGCTAGAACTATTTGTTTCTGTTGTTTCTCTGAGCAAAATTAAGTGATCAGCTGCGGTATTCTGGAGATGGTTTTTCATGTCTTAGAGACAGGGTTTGAACTTTACCTATTAGACTTGGGATCTGAACATGAATAAGTTGTACATTGAATGACAATTAATATATATGCCAACAGTTATTGTTATGTTATATCTCCAAATACCCTTAATTCACTTATTACATTTCAAACACTATTTCAAAATGCACAATGCTCATTCATTAGAGGGTCCTTAATATGATTCATCTTCTAGGCTATTTTGTTGTCAGTAATTGTAGATGCATCCAACATGTGTTTGGGAGGGGGTCACTTCTTTAAAAATAACAAGATGGCATTAGCAATTCTAATTAGTTCATGTAATAAAGAACAATGTTCAGTCATGGCAAGTGCATCAAAAATGATCTATCTCTTGTTTTTTTTTGCTGTCAGGAAGAGTCAATACAGCCCAATGTGTGTTTTATGGATTTTTTCAAAAACTGGCTCAATTACCTACTAAATCCATAATTACTGTCCAAAAACCATCATTTGTCATAATTTGAAGTTCAGCCATTCGAAGTTCATCAAAATTAGCTATTTCTCATAAACTTGGCCATCAGAACACTAGTTTCTAATAGTCAAAACTGTCTCTTGACCATCTTGACCATGTCTTGACCCATAAAATGTCTTGATGGATGAGAAACAATTTGATGTCATGTCAAGACATTTTCAAGACATGGTCAAGACATCAGTTTTGGAGTAGATGAAAATCCAGTTTACCATTATTTTTATAATTTTTTGAATGAGGAGGCCAAATGTATCAGGAAGCTACATCCCTGTACTGGATCCCCATGTATAGAGTCATTTTCAATGTGCATAGTATGTATTACCACATTTTTTGTATGGTTGAGTAATCACAAATAGTTGGTTGGGAACAATCAAATTACTCAGTACTTACATGATTAATGTATGAAGTTGGTTGGGAATGATCAAATAAGAAACTAGGTACCAATTCTAAATTTGCACATAGTAAGACATAAGTGTATGTAGGACTAGTATATCAGGTTGATGATGGCTTCAAAACCATGCAACACTAACGGAGTACAACTTACCTCTACACATTTATTTTTATGATCATTTGTGCTGCATTTGGTGCTATTGGCTGGTGGTGGCTGGTTTCATCAGTGTTGGGCATGGCAGCTTCCAGTTTGGAGTCTGTTGGGCTAGGCAGTGTCAGTTTGTGGTACATGCCAATTATCTACTCTATTGAAGTATTCAAGGGTAGACCTAAAGATACCCATAATTTTTTAGGAGATGCAAGACATCTAGGTTCATTACTCAGAAATACCATGCGGGACAAAATGCTTTATGTCATCAACTAATAACATTATTCGAGACATACTGGAAGCATGTAGAAACCTACACAAGCATCTCATTGTACCATTAGTACAAATGTACTAAGACTGCATAGAATCCAACACAGTTCTTGTTTTAAAATTTGCTTCATCGTTCTGTTTTAGAAACAAACAGGTTAACTTAAAAAAAATATTTTTCAATGAGCTTCACCCATTTCAACAAAATATAAATTTGTCTACAAATGGCTTAGGTCATTATCGATTGATAGCCTTCACGCAACCATATTTGGATTGTCTGTCTGTCATCCAACCATCCATCATCCATCCATTTTGGCACATCTGTCCATGGTTCAGTTGTCTATCAGTCATTGATTTTTTGCCCAAAACTGTCTGCGATACCCTTGGTAAGTTACCCGTGGCACAACATTGTGCTGATTAAAACTAAGAGTAGCAATAGCCACAACTGCACGATGAGTTATGCAATCAGCCTGTTAAAGTGAGTTTTACTCAAGGCAGACACATGTTTTAAACATATAGTCAGAAAAAATATTGCCCTGGTATGTCACTGAGGACAAGTTCCCAGTTGATACGGGTATGCTAGAGTGGCAGAGTTTGCATGTTGTGCATATTACACAGGCTAGATGAAAAGTCCACTTGTGATGCGTAAATTTGCATGAGTGGCATGTAAACTTAGAAGCATTACTAAGTACTTAGCTCAAAGTAATCCATCATAAAATGAGGAGGCAATTAAAAATAATGCCTGGGGTTAAATTTTTCCCTCTGAGCAATATGTGCATAGTCTATTGTTAGACCTAAAATCATGAATAGACTTAAAATTAGTCCATACCCATGATCACATGCAGATGCAGTGACACCACAGAGTACATTAGTACACACCGCATGTAGGCAGTACATGAAAAATCCTTCCAGGGCCTAACATGACCCTACAAAAAATACTGTAGCCTCTACAGGCCAAACAGAGTTCTCCTGACCCCCAAGAGTTGTGCATCGCAAGAAAATGACTGCAATTCCCCTGGAAATTATTGTCCCTCAAGTGTTTTTTGTTCCAGATGGTATTCTCTCTGTTTGTTTGCATGGCAATGTTAGGAGTATTGTGCAATTTCTGCAAAGGCATAGATTCAGCAAGGGACTTATGACTCAAGTTGGCTTAATGGGAGAATGGGCACGCATGATCAAGCAAGCGTGAATCAGCCCCATATTACATGGGAGAAAGTCACAGTACAGCCCAATATACAATCCAATTGTAGCACAGCCTGCACCATTACAATCTAATGAAAACCACTGCATAAAAATGGCATGAAACCGCATGACTCAGCCCATGATGTAAATTGACCAGCTTCAGAGTGAACCACATTCAACTCCACAAAAGGGCATAGGAGCACATTATATTGCAGCATCCTGGTCATGCATCAAAATGACATGGAGTGTTACCTCCAAGTCTTTGAACACATGGGAGTACATGCAGAACCAAGAAAATGACTGGCAGTTGAGTCTCCAGTCTCAAATGACCCATAAAGTGGAGTCTTCTTCTCAAAATTCTTGTGAATTTTTCACTCACATGAGAACTCTACCTAGTTTTTGCATGTTTTTGACAGGAAAACATGCAACTCATCAAATTCTTCGTGAACTTCAAGAAAAAAGTAAGAAAAGACAAGACAAATGAGAATGCTTCACATGTGAAGACCGTTTCATGCACACAAGCCATGGAGCTTTGAGATATTTCCATTTACAAAGCAGCAATGACCACTTAGGCACATGCAGTTGGTAGTGAGGATTATTTAACTAACTCTTACAAAGACAATGTTATAGCCATCATACATACTGTGATCAAAAAGGCAGCTTTGGCAATTTGACTAAGGGGTAGCTTGAAGGGCTAATTCAAAAGGTGACTGCAGAGGTTTTAGTTGTGATAAACAAGCATGGGGCACAGGAGGAAACAACAGAGCAGCAGAGAAAGAGGGCAGAGAAAGGGGGCAGAGAAAGGGGGCAGAGAACTGGAAGGCCACTGCCAAAACTGTTTGAAAAGGAAGCACAAGTTTAGGAAGCAAGGGTGAAGAGGCTAGAAGAAGAGATGCCAGGCTGATCAATAGGATGCATTTGATGGAGGAAGAAAAATTACTACAGATCTCATATGCCATGACTGCATCAAAGGTGACAGTACATTGTTGTTTGTCTTTGTTCTTTGTTGTGAGTTATCAGCAGCAAATTCAAGATTCTTGGAGTACTCTGTCCATTATTTTGGCATCAGAAGTAGAGCTTTGGGGAATAATCTGCCCCAAACCCCTGCTATTTAATTTTTATTCTACTGTTTTACCCCTGTCACTTTTGTGTCCATGCATGCAAAGGATTTGAGCAAGGCAGAGATTTAGTATGAATCACATGTGAGCCAGCTAGATAAAGAGCATGACCACAAACTTGAGTTGTTATCAAGTATGCATGCAAGAGAGTTGAAGAAGAAACATGACAGGTACTCAATTTGAGTTAAAGTTAAAAATAAAAAGAATTTTTTATTTTCCACTTAAAAGATGTTTCATTCCAAATAGGTGAATGATTTAAATAATAATTGTTGGTAAGAAGGATGGATGTGAGTTGATCATACAAAATTGCAACTTCACATTTCCAAACCCACAACCCCATTTTACCATATCAGTCTGCAAAAAAGATTTTACAAATCCCCAACAGCAAATGGATGCTGTGGCTTTAACACAATTCCAACAATTATCGGTCATGCAGAAGGCACATGCAAAATGGGTAGCTTCTACCAAGCAGATAGCCCAGTCAAAGGTTAAGGAGTGTAGAACAACATTACATGCTACTTGGAAATGAACCATCAGCTCACAAAGGAAAGGGAAGATGCCAATGTCAGAGCAGCTGATATCCAGAAGAAGATAGCAGATATTCAAGACATTTCTGAGAAAAGGCACAAGAGAGAGCAAGAGAAGAATCAGGTGGCTCAAGTGCAAGCTAATTTACATTCTCACATCATTGACCTCAACAATGAAATGGTGGAGATGGTGACAGGTATAGAGGAGCTGTGTCACATGTATTTCAAGGATCATGGTAAGGTACTAGGTACAAGATCTTGAAGCTGCTCTCAGTGCCTCTCAACCTGAAGGAGTGCAAACTGTGCCACATACTTCTGGTGGAAGGACACCGCCAGCCTTTGTTGTTGACATGTGTTTGGAGTTGCTTATCATTTTACACCCCTTTATCATGTATTTAATCATCTTTACTGACTGTCACATCGCTCTCTTCCCTAAGAGTGATGTTATTAAAGAGTTATCAACTACTTGCTTTATTCGTCATCTCCAAACTACAAAACTTGCAGTTACAAAAACCCTTGCAGCCTACCAACTGCTTGGGTTTCCACATCTCACAAATGATCACCATTGGAACAAGTTGATAAATGATGGAAATTGAAAACCTGATTATTCATTTCATATCTGACAATGGATAAAAGTGAATTAATCTTCTCCAGCCATCTTTTCAGAATCAAAGTCTGTTGAACAAAGTGACAATGCTATCATGAATACTTTCAAATGAGACAGGAAATTGCTAAATGCTCTGGGATAACAAAACTATGGAAATGTGTCATAAACAACCAGATATGGTTGACATGATTCCAAAGGCTTCAGAGCTAGATATTGAAAAGACTATTACGATTGAAACATATGACAATGTTATAATGTCTTCTACCAGCTTCCATCAAAGAGGTTACATTGAAACAAGGTCTCACAGAATTACAAATAAACAGATTTGAATTGGAATTCTGGCATCACATTCATAATGGATGGTTTTGAACTGGAACCTGGCAATTATCAATGACTATACAAATAGAATTTGGATCAGAACTGTTAGAACTCCCATTGAACCTTTGTGTCCACACAGACATTTTCACTACTTGGAGTAAATAAAAAAGAATGTGCTTAGACATGTAAGGATTTGATTAAGTTTAGCCAGGAGTGAATAGTGAATAGCATTTTTTATCACTAAAATGTACTATTCAGGATTGAGGGGTGCTATTGTTGATTTAGTAGGTCCCAATGGGCAATAGATAAAAATGCATTTTGCTATTGACTATTACAGTTTCGCTAGGCCCCATAGCCCAATAGCAAGTGCTATTTACCCATAATTTTTGAAAGGGCCCAATAGTCCAACAGCATTCCCACACCATTTTCACAGTTCTCTATGGCTGTCATCATCTTGTCCATCTGGCCATCCATCCGCTTGTACATCCATCCTTCCATCCATCCGTCCATCATGCAAAGTTGTTCATTTTTGCGGTGGCAGGAAGTTCACTATTGGGTTATTGAAGTGTTCTCTGTGCAAGTGTATTCTGAGTTTACAACAAAATCATGGTTTTTGTCAATAGTGAAAAATAAGATTTAATTGATATAATTGCTATTCGCTATTCACTATTTGCAAAACTAAATCACAGCCCAACAAGCATGGGGATCACCTGTTTTGTTATTTGAAGACATATCATCCAAAGGAGTTCATCTGCATGTGGTGGTAGGCAAGACAATGGGTTGGAAGGAATGCCCTGCAGTGTACATGAACTTATATGACCTAAGCTGTTTGGTCGAAAAAATAAGAAGAATGTTTTTTTAAAGTTTGATTGATACGGATCAATGATATATTTTTATGAGATATTTTTCATGTAAAAATGAGGATGGAAGGGAAATGCTAATCCCTTTTGCTTCCTTTTATCCAAAACAAACTTTGTGTAGATTCTACATGGTTTTGGTATGTTTGTTCCCTTCTCAAGAGTGTTCT